>CM042424.1:5960468-6080468 GCA_023634145.1 Thymallus thymallus | reverse complement strand
ACTTTCAGCTGATTCACAGTAAGTAGACACTTAATTGGGTTATTTTTTCCTAGGGGAGGAATTTTCACTTGACTTTGGACTGATTTGATTTATTAGGATGCCCATTAGTCGACGCCAATGGTGACCGCTAGTCTTACTGGGGTCCGACACAACGAAAACAACATTAGACAAAATACTTTACAATTTACATACATTCAAAAACATGTAGTAGGTACTCATCTATCAGTTAAACATACATATCAGTACATACACACACACAACAAGTAGTTGTGAGAGGCGTTGTGCCGTGAGGTGTTGCTGTATTTGTTTTTTGAAACAGAAAACCAAAATCTATCATTTTTAGTTCTGACGAATCAAGTGAATAAACCGTCATTTGAATGATTCTGAGTTATGACGAATCAAGTGAATCAACCGTCGTTTTAAATTATTCTGAGTTATGACGAATCATGTGAATAAACCGTCGTTTGAATGATTCTGAGTTATGACGAATCAAGTGAATCAACCGTCATTTGAATGATTCTGACCTTGTCCTCTTTTTTATAAGATAGATAAATGCATGACTTTTGACGAGACTGGAATGCAAACATTCATTTAGTAAGATTTCCCAGTTTGTCTCAAAAGAAGTCACGTTTTGATCCGTATCTAAGAATTTACTTAACTGACTATTTTGGATATTAAGAAATGTATGTTATTCATAAAACGTCTAAAACGTTCAAACTAATTAAAATCAAAGTCATATTAGACCATTAAAGATATTCCCCTTAAAATGTATAAAATGACTAACTCTCGTGCAGAGGGATGTTGAAATTCATCAAAGGGAGCCTTTGCAAAGCTAAATATGTTGCCTAGTGACAACCTTCCTTGATCACATCTCTCAAACCATTTCAGATAGCAGTGTGAAATTTTGGCTTTGCTTCTTTCCCTGCAGGACAAGCTCGCTCACACACACACACACACACACACACACACACACACACACGGCCAACTTCAAGAAAATATATATGACGAGCTCTCCAGTCGGAAGAATTTCACGCTGGATAATCCAAATTCAATTTCAATAGCTGCACTTAAATGCTTTTTTACTTCTACTCTGAGAAATCTTCGGCAGGTTTTCTATGAAATAAGATCCCCCAGACTTTGATTGCCTCAGGGAACGAGGATTATGAACTTATTTTCAATTTGCTATTATTTAGTTTGTGTAGGGAAAAAAATGTAAATTGAGTTGTTGAGGTAAACCCTCGTAATGTTAGCAAAGATTATTTTGAAATGGTGGAGCCCATCTAGTATCTGAAAGGGCAAGTTGTTTGGAGTGAGGGGTAGGGGAGATCGAGGCTGAATCTGAGCAGTCCATTTCATTACAAGCATAGTGAACTGGTGAGGCAGTTCAAACTTCTGACTCTGCTATTGTGGAGGGTGCTGTGGTGTTCTAAGACTGGGTGGGGAGGGAGGTTTATGCCTGCAGTTAGTGGGAACAGAAAATGTGAGAAAGGAATGATTGATGCGAGGAGAGAGAGAGACAGAGACAGAGGGGGGGAGATGAAGAGGGAATGGTACAAGGATAGTGTAGAAAGAGAGTAAGGTTGATAACTCACGTAGCCAGGTGTTTCATCAGTAGCCCCAGGACCAGGCGGTTCTTCTCAGGCAGCTTGTGGACCAGGCAGTGGATGGCTTGGCTACGAGACTCTGGACTACCACCCTCTGTTTAAAAACAGGCCAAACATGGTCATTTGACAAGACACTTATCGAAGGTCCCTTACAGAAGTACCAACATTGACAGTGACACATACACTCCGTCTATGTGGACCATGCAGGAATCAAACCCACGTGTTGCTTACACCATGCTGTAGGCATCGCCTTTATTGCTCTGCAGAAAGCCTATGTTGAACTGAAATTGGCACTTAAAACCAAGTAAACATTTATCTGACGATTTATGCATATGTACTTTGGATGGTGCCCTCATTGAAGGTGTCCCCGCTTATAAATATCTGGGCATCTGGATTGACGTCAAGCTATTGTTCTAAAAGTATGTTGAGGAGTTAGAAATTTAGAATTAAAATAGGCGTATTCTATAGGAGCAAATCCGGCCTTTCGTTTAATAGCAGAAAAACAATAATTCTGTCATCATTCATTCCGGTTATTAACTACCGTTTATATGAATGCTGCTGGAACTGTAATGAAGCCATTAGAAACAGTTTCTCATAGTACATTGCACTCTTTGGTCTATAAAGCCCTTTAGACGTATAGCAGACTCAGGGATGGCTAACCCTGGAGATCCCTTCAACCTCCACAGAGTTAGGTCAATCTGCTTCAAGGGCAATTCCGATGGATGTTAGAAGGCTTTTTAACAGATGAATGTGTTTCATATGATTGCGCTTTACTTTACATGTATTGTGTAATCAATGTGCGTATGTAGATATGTATAGTGTAATTTTTTGTTTCGTTGATGTGTTCATACAGGGCTCATCTGTGAAAGAGACCGTGGTCTCAGCATGACTTCCTGGTTAAATAAATAACATTGGAATCCACCAAAAACAGAACAAACGTTTGTGTGTTATTGCGGTGCTGCACTATCCGCTCCAAAAACAGGAGAAACTGTACAGCATAGAATGAGAAGGATGTGGATTTCCCCGTGTTAATCCAACCATAGACGTTTTTGATTGAGCAGTGAGTGCTCTGGTGCATTGAGATGATCTTACTCTGGTGAGGAGGGGGGTGGGGGGGGGCGGTCACAGTAGGAGAAGTGGAACCACAGACTCATGATGTATTCATTGGAGGCACAGGGTTGTCCTTGTCATTTTAGATTTGTTGGATGCTCTAGTCAATATTGGTACAGTTAGCGTAGGGCTATTCCATGGTAACAGAATGATGCGGAGACTTAAGATTTTTCAGTGTATGCCAAACAAAAAACAAATGATTGTCAAGTTAAACAAAGTACCACACAACTCTATGAACAAGGAAGACTTAATTTCCACAAAAATACAAAAAAATACATTTAGAACAGTGCAGATGCAAAGTTTGGTAACAGAAAGACAGCACAAACAGTCATTCCATTTTTGATAACATACAATAAAAACAATAGATGCCGTTTACATAGGCTTAAATCAGCTAGAGTAGGTGCATTTACAATGGGAATGTTCATATTTCACAAAGAAAGTAGTAAAGGCTTAACAGTGAATAAAGACTTCGGAGATTAACTAACAGCAAACTTCTTGTTTGATGCTGATATTAGACATGTCTGAATTTTGCCAGAGGATATGTAGGCTACTGCAGAGAGATAGCTTTACACCACAGAAGCTACCGTGTAAAAGGGTTGTGATAAAACCCACAAGATCATCCCTTAAACATTTCCTCACACACCCACACACAGGCATCTGATGGCTACTGCCCACACACACAGAAACACAGCGCGCACACACACACACACACACACACCCCATTACTATGGGAACGACAAATCAGAATAGGGGCAAAAGCTTCTTAGGGATGCTGTCATCTTTCAGAAAAAATTTACTGCTAATCCATTTTTTTCCCCCACCTGCATTATGAGGGCATTGCAAACGGCTGATAAAAACACTCCATCGTGATCCAATTATGGGACTTGTGGGTAATTCATGTTAGGAGGATCACTCAGGACGTGTCATGTAGACTATTGGTGTAATACTATATAGGGAGAGGAATGTACTGTTTCTCTCTGTTCAAAGTCACTGGGCCATTTGAGGACGTAAGTGTAGGATACTAGGATTTATAGTGTTTAACTGCTCCTAATATTCCCTTTTTAAGTGACCTTAATTGCATAGAACCAGAGGTTACTTTAATGGCAGATGAAGGTGGAATTAAAAGGTGTGTGTGTGTATATATATATATATATATGTATGTGTATGTGTATGTGTATGTGTATGTGTATGTGTATGTGTGTATGTGTGTGTGTGTGTGTGTGTGGGTCCATGTGAGTGAGAGAGTGTGATTAAGACATCTCTCTGGGTCATATGCAAGGCTTTATGGACACATGCTGAGGCACTTATACAGAGGTGCCTGTAAGTCCACCCACCGTTTACAGTGATCCTGAAAAGCAGGACAGGGGGACAGGCCTTGGACTGCAGGGATTAATACCACACATACACGGACCGACGCACACGCACAGAAAATTACATGCACAAATTGACAAAACACAGACAATGAAAACAAGCATTTGTTTAGACTACAAGATGTGGAACACTCAAAACCGTTTCGCTGGCATCAGTTTTCCATGGAACTACTGAGACGATGAAAAGGATTCATAGCCAATCTAACTGCGCTACGACACTTACTTAGATGATGAATTGTGACTCACAGACAAACACTTGCTAGTCAGGCATACACCATTGGACTCATTGATAACGTGTAATAAAATAATAGACTATTATTAATTTGCTCTGCTCCTACACTCCTGTGACTAGTTTTACATCTATTTTGAGAACAGCTGTATTGTGAGTGAGGAGGACGGCCCAAACTTACTTGCAGGGGCGATAAAGTCTTTATACAGTCCATAGGTCATCAGTGGCTCAGGAAGACTCCTTAAGAGAGAGAGAAGAGAATGGGGGGGGGGGGCGTAAATAGACACAGCACTGTTTTATAGGGTCTGCACGCAACAATGATTAATGTGGCCGTGCCGGGGATGGAATTAGTTGGCGCGCCATGCCACGGTGAGATAACCAAGTTCTGAAGGTCTTCTCATGGTGCTGCACCAGGCCCTGTGCCAAGGCTACTTAGCCTCCCCTGAGGAACCAGAGGTGCAGGAGAGAGGCTGACCCTCTGGCTCTGCAGCAGGGCCAGAGGGAGACAGATGGAGGACAGAACTGCAGGAAGATTTACAGTAAATCTACTGCAGACTTAAGCCTGTAATAAGGTTTCAGTTTGACTCAATGGATGAGTTTAATTATATCATATGTTAGGACGGTTTTCTCGATTGCTTGTGTAAAAAAAAAAAAAAAAAAAAAAAAAAAAAAGTAAAGACATTTTATCATATGACGTGTGCAGTGTATAAGTGAGTCACGTTAACGTCTAACATCTCAGTAGCAATCTAAATGTCTTAATTATAATAATAATTTAGTGAGTGCTTATACAAGTGTATTAATAGACGTGTGAATTGGAAATGTGTTTTTTGCATATACCAACTCACGGCCAGGATCTGCCATTATCAACGGAGGCCCTGGAACATTTAGGGTTAAGTGCCTTGCTCAAGGGCACAGACAGATTTTCCATCCTGTCGGCTCGGGGATTTGAACTAGCGATCTTTCGGTTACTTGCCCAACGCTCTAATCCCACTGGCTGAATGTCAGGTTGCATTATGAAACAGGCATAACTCCTTGAGATAAAACAGAAAAGCAGTTCGCTGCCTGAGACTAGCCTGGTCCCAGATCTATTTCTACAGTCATGCCAATTTACGCCAATGACCATAGGAGTTGGCAAGACCGCACAAACAGATCTGGGACCAGCCTGGGAGAGAGTCACTCCCATGACCCACAGCATGCAGCGTCAAACTACTTCCTGTAAGAGTCGCGGGCGGGCAGCTAAACCCAGCCAGTCACAACACACAGTGCTGTGACTTCTGACCTGTTCTGACAGCCTATCGGAGGACAGACTGACTGATACCATTCCAGTTCCCATGCTTTTACATTGAGCCAAAATCCTCTTTATTTATTGTTGTTTAATTGATGGAAACATTGACTTGGCTGACTCCAAGTTTATTATTTAATAGCCTATCTGGCAATTGCACTGGTGAACTTGCCAATCTTCTTTTAACTAAACCGTTTACAGCACATGCAGTACTGAACGAGCCTAATTAAGTAATTCTAAAACAAGTGCAGAAGAATCTGTGTAAGAGACTGGGCTGCGGTTAACGATAAACTGTATTCAGTAAATCGCTCCATAACCAACGAAACTTCTAACATCCCTTCAGTTTATGCAGCACTAGGGTGTGTAAATATCACTCGGTTTCTGTTGGATACCATAAATGCATTGGCGCCAGAAACATGCAGTGTGCGAGTTTGTTTCAGTTAGCTAACAGAACTTTGGCTTTGTTTTTAGGGTATATTTAATTTGTTGCCTTACAGATATTTCTAAAAAACAGGAATCTTTAAATATGTGGCATCCAACCTGCTTTTGTTACTGGTATGCTTCTCAAATCACTGCTTGGTTGTGTGGCGGTGGTGGTGAACAGTTATAGTTCAAATACCTGCCACAGGCCACCATTTTGTTTTTCACCTGGTCACCTAATCAATACATTCCAAAGATGGATGATAAACTATGTGAAGCCAGGGATGCAGCTCTTCTTCCTAGAGAGGCTAAGACTCCTTACCAATTATCACGGGCGTCTCAGGTCAACAACGGATTTCCTAGAATACACAGAGACTGGGAATAATGAAGTCAGAGAGACGGGGTTGGTTGATGAAGTGGATCGATTATGTGTCGGAATTCAAATGCATGGATGTCAACGTGGCAATGTGAATAGTCCTGTTGCATTGCACGAGTTGAGCGCCAGGAAATTAATTATTTTAATCTTCTGCCCTTAGAGTAGAATAAATTCAAACTCAGACATCCCAGACAATGACGAACAGTTCTAATAATGTCTACACAGCTTGCTAATAAGACATAATAGCCTACATGAATACATAACCTAGCAATTATGTAGCAGACTATGAGTGATCGACACACAAAGGATAATTTACCTCATATACAGCTTTAGTGTGCTGGTGATTGTTTTCACATCCCAGTCCTCACACGTAGACAGATCCACATCGTTGCTCTTCTCATCTGTAATGAAACAGAAACATTCCAAAAGGTTTTAAAATCCACAAAATCAACAAATTATACAAAGCACCATAAAAATAAGAAAGTCCCATGATACCCTGAGCCTAAACCTGTTTTGTAAATCAACTAGTGTATTGTAACTTAACCCTATGGTGAATGGCTCCAAATAAGCTAAAATATAAATAATGTGAAATGTGTCTGTGGATAAAAACATTGCACTAGCATTGACTAGCAGTTCTGGCTAGAGGAGATTGCTGGCTGGCTGAAAGTTACAGTATACCCTTCTCATACTACTGCGCCAAACTGGACCGAGCCAAGCTTAGCTGTACTGGGCTGGCCTGATGAATAATCCACCGTAGTTGTGTGTGTTTGGTTGGTTCGAGGCCAAGCCCCAGGTCACCAGGAGGACTCCAAGGGGTTAGACTTGGTGGGAGGTAGGTTGCTGCTCTGGGCCATTTATTTACTTCATTTGACTGTATCCCTTCACTACTAAAACCAGAAGGGCTGTGTTTCTCTACCCACAGAACAGTGGCCTGTCCAACATCAACCAGTTGGACCAAATGTTTTCCTAGAAGGCCAACAGCCAAATATGTGTGTGTGTGTGTGTGTGTGTGTGTGTGTGTGTGTGTGTGTGTGTGTGTCTTCTAGCTACTGTATGTACTAACCCACATAGTACCCTTTTACAGAGGTATTGGGACATGGAGACTACTAATGTAGAGTCAGTCAAGCCCTTTAACCTCATCTTTATCCCCAGCTGTAAAATATCCATTCTCTATGCTAAGCTCTAAGAGTTCTGTCAATCAGAGAGATGTGTGTGCAGTGGGAAAATAAAATAACATGATCCACTTCTTCTGCTGCTTTGGCCTCATTGAACTGGCATTTTTCCTACGTCTGTTCCAGTTAATTGTCAACTATGCACAGGGTGGCGATCTTGTCATGACTGGAACTGTAATACAGGTCACAAACGTTCCCCCCCACCCCCCCATCCCCTTTGAATGGACTCCGGCCATGCTAGTGGGTGAGAGATGACAGGAGGCGTGGAGGGAGAGAGGGACGCAGCCAATCTAAAGCCTTTCTTCAGGGTCTTAGCCCGGTGCTGTGTTTTGTTAACCCACGCATCATTCTGAACGTACACTGATATGGCTGTTGGTGAAATGCTTGTGTTTTATGGTTAACAGTGTAGAGGGAATGAAAAGACAGTTCATATGACAAAGACAGCTTATCTAAATTGGTGACCTACATCAAGTATCTCACATAGTTACCTGCATCTATATGGTATTTGAAAGAAAACAGACACTAATTGAACCCAGTCTGCAGTAGCAGACAGAGTGCTAACGGGCTGTAAAGTGTGAGTCGGCAGGTTCAGGTGGGAAGTTTGGAGTGGGCTCTGGGACAGCCTGGTGGCAGACTGGGTTTGTTGCCATTCAGATTCAGAACACACAGCCGACTAGACAGAGATGGTGTCTACTAGAGACGGCAGTAGACGAGAGGAGATGAGAGAGAGAGAGAGAGAAAGATGGTGTCTACTAGAGACGGCAGTAGATGAGAGAGAGAGAGACAGAGATGGTGTCTACTAGAGACGGCAGTAGACGAGAGGAGATGAGAGAGAGACAGAGATGGTGTCTACTAGAGACGGCAGTAGACGAGAGGAGATGAGAGAGAGACAGAGATGGTGTCTACTAGAGACGGCAGTAGACGAGAGGAGAGAGATGAGACAGACGTGTCTACTAGAGACGGCAGTAGACGAGAGGAGAGGTAAGAAACGGGGGGGGGGGGGGGGTAGAAGAGGAAGAAGAAAGAGATGAGAGGGGGATGAGAGAAGATGGAGGGGTAGAAAAAGTAGGAGAGAGAGAGAGCAAGAAAGAATGAGAGCGTTTAGAGGAGAGATGGGGGAGAACGGAAAGGCAATCTAATTTCCAGCTCCCGGTGAGCGACTGAGCGAGCCAGGTGAAGTCCCTGTAAGGACGGGCGGGTGCAGACAGGAAGGGGCCTCTCAGCCACCGCCCTGCTGTCTGACTGCCAATGAGGTACCAGCAGCACTTGTTGCCCTCTGAGCCATATCATGGTCGTCTAAGTAACAGGAAACCATTATTCTGAATACTACCAAGTAGATCAGAGCAGGGTGCACAATGTCTCCTGTATTAAAGGAACTGTCCAGTGGCTCCAGATCTCTATGAAATATGACCTAGAATTAATTACAATATGAATTAAATTGTTCTGTGTTGGAATGGTGTGGGCGAACCCCGGTCATTAAAAAAAGTAGACCATCCTATGACGAATAGCAAGCATTTTGAGATACAAGTTTGAAGTGGGGTTTTTGAAGTGTTTTTTTTTTCTCTCCAATTTATGTGTCGGCCGCAAATACGAGTATAGGTATGAGTGAAATCAGAAAATGTACTTTTAAAAATGATATTGTCACTGGACAGTTACTTCAAGGGGTGAAACATGTGCATGTCTTACCAATCATTAAGCTAAGGAGCTTCTGGACTTTGGAGCTGACCCCCACCACTCTGTACAGGCCCTGGTCATTGATACCTGACAACAGACAACACAGTTATCATGTTTAAATGTCCAAACACAATCATAAGAGGATGAATGGATAAACTTAGAAAATACAGTTTTATTCAAAAAAAAAAAAAGTGGGATTTTACACTGAGCTCTTTCCATGACAGACTGACCAGGGGGATCCAGGTGAAAGCTATGATCCCTTATTGATGTCACTTGTTAAACCTGCTTCGATCAGTGTAGATGAAGGGAAGGAGACAGGTTTAAGAAGGATTTTTACACCGGAGACAAAGGTTGTGTATGTGTGCCATTCAGAGGGTGAACAGGCAAGACAAGATATAGAAGTGACTTTGAACTGCAACCCTGCTGGGTTTTTCAAGCTCAACATTTTCCCGTGTGTATCAAGAATGGTCATCCAACCAAAGACATCCAGCCAACTTGACAACTGTGGGAAGCGTTGGGAGTCAACATGGGCCAGCATCCCTGTGGAACGCTTGACACCTTGTAGAGTCCAGGCCCCGACAAATTGAGGCTGTTCTGAAGGCAAAGGGGGGTACAACTACTCAATATTAGGAAGGTGTTCTTAATGTTTTGTACACTCAGTGTATATGTTGCACTACCATCTGGAAACCATGAACAGTGCCCACAGCACAAGATATGACTGGATATTGGTCCAAGCCTGCCCTCATATGTTAAAATGGAGACATTACAACATTTAACAATACCCTCTTTACCACTCAACCATCTAACCCAGGGGAGGGCAAACTTCGGCCTGAGGTAGGTTGGAGTAAAAAAATAAAACAATTACAAAAATACAACCATTACAATTACAAAATATGTGCGGCCCTCCACTGAATTTTTAAACCCCAATATGCCCCCCAAATACAAAATTATTGCCAGTCAGCTGACGTCACAAAGGATGCTTCTGTAGACTTCATATTGCCTAGGCATTCTATTGTCATCATGCATTGTCTCACCTCTCGTCTCAATGGCGTTGATGGCATTCTTCACAAATGACAATCCTAAGTCATCTAGCTGAGCATCGACTGCAGTCATGACAACACAATTATTTGAATTATCACCATGTCATTTGAATTATCAGAGATTACATTGAAATCAGGGCCTTCTAACCATTGTATACTTACTTCCTCGTTCTTTTGAATATGTTTTACCCAAGTACTGCCCAACCTGTAAAAAACACATTAAAAACTTAACTTTCCACAGCTCATTTGATATTCAAGAGGTTACAAAAAACACCCAAAAATAAAGCACCACTTTCAAAGCATTTCCAGTAGCGTTCAATAGACAATAGAAACTACAGTAGAGCTGTCAGGAAGACACGGTTACTCACTGGTTCTTTCCCTCCCATGGCGTGCATCCAGAACTTGCGGTCATCTTCCGACAGCGACTGGACTGTGAGGACCGTGCCTGGTCTGGGAACAGAACACACCACAATTATTTATTGTAATCGCCTTGTGATTGTTTTTTAAATGATGAGAGGGTTTGTTCTATTTTTTTTTTTATAATGGCTGCTGCATGACCAACCCATTTTTATTATTATGGCTGCTGTATGACAAACCCATTTTTATTATTATGGCTGCTGCATGACCAACTCATTTGTATTATTAAGGCTGCTGCATGACCAACTCATTTTTATTATTATGGCTGCTGCATGACCAACCTATTCGTATTATTAAGGCTGCTGTATGACCAACTCATTTTTATTATTATGGCTGCTGCATGACCAACACATTTGTATTATTAAGGCTGCTGCATGACAAACTCATTTTTATTATTATGGCTGCTGCTGCATGACAAACCCATTTTTATTATTATGGCTGCTGCTGCATGACAATCTCATTTCACCCTTGGGGATTGTAAAGTACAGTCAATCTCATCTCATTTTATCTGTCAGACTGGGCCTGGGGTTCCAACAAACTACTATTAATACTAATAAGTCAATGCATGTGTTTAAGACTGATCTAGAGTCTGTCCTAAAATGCGCCAGAGGGGCTGGGCTCTCAAACATCAAAATGACAGGAATACCTGAGCATCATTAACCCCACTGTTGCATTTAGATACCATATACATTACATCTGCAGGCTGACAAGCAAACCTATTATCTTACACCTGTAGGCGCCGGGAGTGCTGTTGCTAATAATACCCCAGACAGAGTAGCAGTTTGGTTCAGTGGAGTGACATAAGAGATACATCTATTATAACCAAGCGTAGCAGAGCAAAGAAAATCCTGTCAGATATGTGGAGGGGCCATCTTCCTTGAAAAATCCTCTCCAACCCAACCCTGTTAGGCTAGGGAGAGCAGCCCTCTAAGCTCTACTGTACACAGGACCTGTGTGGAGCGAAGGCGTCAAGAAGAACTGGGGAGTGTTACTGTGTATTTGGGAAGGTTGCAAACAGTGAATGAATAAGCTACAAGTGTGCCAATGCAATCACACATTTTCCAGGTCTAAGGGCATAGACCTGGTCCCCCCAGATGGTACTGACCGACCTCCCTGGTTTATGTACTAATGTCTGAGTCAGGGATGTCTGGTGACCTTGAGGGGAATCCCTAGAAAATCCCCCTTATTTCCAAGATGAGAAGAGATACTTTAACAGATGGTTGTGGAAGCTTCAGTATTACCACAGAGAATACATGTTGATGACTACAGTGATTGAGTAATGTAATGGGCGTAGTGTGAAGCAACGACATACCGGTCTGTGATTTCTATATCAAGACAGAACCGCCTGTCCAGCATGTCTGTGGTTTTGCGGACGCAAGACTTGAGGGTGACTGACTCCGTCTCGCCCTGAGGGAGAGAATAACTGTTCAGAGAGCCTGTTCCGATGGCAAGAAAGAGACCGTTGTTCCTTATTCTGAACCTAGGAGGACTACAGACTGCACTGTTTTAATGCAGGTTTCAATAGTAATTGTTGATTTGACAAATTATGACTTGATGTAGTTGAATAGGGATGGATACACACATTGAATAACCAACCATTGCTGCTTGCATCATAGTCTGTAGAGCTTCCAAAACCTGTCTGAATGTATGTGTCACTACTCACCATCTTTCCTCCAGACCTGTGGTCAAAGGTCACCATGTGTAGGATTTTCTGTTCCTTTACAAACGTGCAGTAACGCTTCACCCAACTGGAACCAAAAGGAGGGGGCCCTGGGGACGAGAACACACATTTCATTGTAACACCTCATCAGTTTAACTGCCATTCACCGCTCACGTTGTTCCCCTTTCCTTACGTCTCTCCTGGACGTAGAGGTATCCTTCGCTGCTGATGGGGCTTGTCTGTCTGTACTCCTGGGGAACCTCCCTTATCCTCTTCATCAGCTCAAACACCTCGACCCGCGCACCCTCAAACCGACTCCGCGTCTATGTGGGGGAGAGGAGGGAGGGGGTTGTTACTATCGGGCCAAGCTGCAAAGCAGGAGGTACGTTAACTTCTCTCCAATATGATTTTAAAACTAACCCCAACCTTGTCTATTCCCCTAATCTTATGCTTAACCTTAAAACTAAATTAACCTTCATTTAAGGTTATCACAATATTGTAAATTTTGACTAAGGGGGAGACACACCCAAGGAAGGAAGTCACCCCTTGTGACCCTGGCTAAATGGTCATGCAGGGGTCAATCACACAATGCAAGGCCACTGGAAAAGAAAACCTGCAGAGCTTCCCTTTGGAAACTCCCCCGACATCTCAGAGTGGGAAAAAATGAAAGCTTGGGGGTCAATAAAAATAATCAATACAAAGACTAACCCAAACACAGTTAACAATAGAGTGAGTGAGTCATAAATGAAAACGCCTCATGATTACCTAGGGACAGTCTCACTAGAAGTAGACTTTTATTATTTTATACATATTTGGGATATTACGAGCAGACATTCAAATGTATGCGTATGATATGTATAACATGTGGGTAACGTGGGGTGTATAGTGTTTGTGACGAGTGTGTAATCTATAGTATTTACAGCAATACTGTGCGTACAAGACAGGTACCTGTGGGACCAAAACTATTCTAATCCTAAAATGTATGGAAATGAACATCATCTTGCTCACGGACACCGACAGATCTTTCACCTAGTCGCCTCGGGGATTCGAACCAGCGACCTCTCGGTCACTGGCCCAATGCTCTTAACCTCTAGGCTACCTACCTACCTCATATCACTACATTTAAACCACTTTGTTTCATATACTGACATCATTGTACTATGTAGTTAAAACTGGAATCCTTAATGGTGAAACAGCCATGTCCAGCTGGGATATTACAACAAAGAAGTTATTGCAAACAACAAACACTGTTTTCCCCCTCGGACATCATTGCACGCTCGATAGAACAGCAGAATATGCACTGCAAAAAATGTTTAACCACAACGCACTTCACCTCCATTTCGTCCACAGAACAACAACAATAACTAAAAAAGGAGCTGGGGCCGGACAGTGGCGCCGTTTCCCCGAATGCGGATTCCATCTTTAAATATAAATCCAATAAGACACAGATGACGACTAAAGTCTCACATTTTGTATATTGATCTGTAAGGCTTTCTTGTAGTGGTTAAAGTCATTGGCCAGCTCAAAGCCCTGGTGGTAGAAGGTGAACACGGTCTGAAAGAACGCCAGCATCTGGGGAGAGGAAAAAACAAACAAACATGGGATACAATGAAGTGTATAAATGAATGGTCATTTTGATAACCCGGGGACGTCTACACTTTTGCCAGGAATTTCTCAGGCGTTTACGTGGAATGAAGACAACATGAAAATCGGTTGAAGTCAACAATATATAACTGTATAATTTATTAAATTCTTTCAGAGCTGGTTTATAAACGCACTTCATTTCACTGTTAGGGAACCTATATAAAACATTGACTGTAGTGTACACTACTTTGCTATGAGCACTGCAAGTCAATGAGCAATATAAATGAGAACTGCTGACTAGGCTAGACTACAAGTACTGAAAGGGCATTGGCCAGCGGTTAGTTCACTCCCTGGCTCCAAATGTCATATGATGCAAAACTCATCATACTGGCTGTATTTCTGCCTGCTTGAACGCAGATTAGCTCAGACACAAATGAAAACATTAAATGATGCTGCCACCACTGGAATCGATAGAACATCACTCACAGATGTAAAAATAATTAATAAAAATGGGTGAATCTTTCCATTAAGGCACATAGTGCACATTGGGAGTACAACATATACACTGATTGTACAAAAACATTAAAGAACATGACAGACTGACCAGGTGAAAGCTATGATCCCTTATTGATGTCACTTGTTAAATCCACTTAAATCAGTGTAGATGAAGGGGAGGAGACAGGTTAAAGAAGGATTTATTTAAGCCTTGAGACATGGATTGTGTATGTGTGCCATTTAGAGGGTGAATGGACTAGTGCCATTGAATGGGTATGGTAGTAGGTGCCAAGCACACTGGTTTGTGTCAAGAACTGTGTATCAAGAATGGTCCACCACCCAAAGGACATACAGCCAACTTGACATAACTGTGAGGGGGTGCAACACAATATTAGGAAGGTGTTCTGGATGTTCTGTCCACTCGGGGTATAGTGTGTGATTTTGTATTATTTCGAACACTCACTGGCTCCACACAGTCAAACTTCTTCCTCTCCTGGATCTCCTGCAGTTTACACACGTAGTCCAGAGACTCCTCCTGAAAGTGCTGTCTCATGGTCTCCACCTGGCTGTCCGCCTGCAGAACAGAGGAGAGACACACAGAGAGAGAGAGAGAGTGAGTGTCAGTGTTGTTATACAGTACAGTCAAGTCTCTACACAGACAGACGGAGATCACGGCCTAACTTCAGTTGTAATGGATCCAGACAAAGGACGGGCTATGAGAAAGTATTCCTCTTTTGTTGATAACTTCTGATAAAGAGTTGGAAGGGCTAAGACACTGATGACTTATGTGGTGTATGACAGCCCCCCAAAAAAGTGACCAATCAACTGGAGAGTTCATCGTTCGGTTGACTGATAAGCTAATTGATTGGGCTACATGGTTTGTGGACTAAGATCATTGTTATTTCCCACTTTACTGTATCGTGTTCAATATGTTATTGTGTTCAATCCAGTGCATCAGTTTTTCCATTAGTGCCATAGGTCGGGCCTGTGCCTCGGGGTAGTCACATGACGTGTGTACAGTATGAAATCAGATATGTTGAGCGAGTTCAGATAGGCCCTCGCGGCTACGAGGCTGTGAACCACACCACTATTTATTCCTACTGTGCCCTGATTACAATCTTTGTTCCAAACACGGAACACATGGGTCTGTTCAGGAGGGTATCACAATACAGAATGTTCAGATAGAAATGTAATGCATAGAACAGATATGATTGGCTCTTGGTTATCATTTGGAATTGCGTCAGCTCTATTCATTATATTTCTATCCCCAATGTTCAGAAAGTTTCATCTCACCGAATACACCACTGGACTTGAGGGAAGAACAGAACAAAAAAAAGCCTACTTAGTATAAACAACATGCATAGAACACATGGTGGCTATGCCTTCAATGGTTCTGTTGAGTGAGGGGAGTTGTTTATATTAAATACAATATATACAGTATCAGACTGCATGTCTCTAAGGTACTACTGTATATGGTAAGTTTAGTATACCATTATACACAGTGAAATACATACATTCACTTTTTTCTTGATAACCAAAAGGGTTTGTTTTTCCATTACCAACCCCAATATAATCAACACTGAGTCTGTAAAGCTTGATACTGTATCTGCATTCTCAGGACGTCTTGAGGCGCTCCAAAAGCTACTGCCTCAGAGTTACGACCTTGGTGGTTTAGTACAGAAACACTGAACATGACTGTAGTTTCCCAGCAGGCAAGAGAAACTCACTCCGTACTCTAACCCCAGGCCTGTGGACACTCACACCGCTCCACACACTTCAGTACATCGCCACAGCGCTACAGAGAACAGCCAAGAAGACTACGTGTGCATCCCAAAAGGCACCCAATTCACTACAGTGTATAGGGCTCTGATCAAAAGTAGGGCACTATATAGGGAACAGGGTGCCATTTGAGAGGCATCCTATGGTCCAGGATTCAGGAATTTCTCACTAAGCAAATATAATTTCCAGCCATTTTGGGGTCCCGTGTTTTCACCTTGTTTTCCATAAATATGCACACGAGAAAGAGAGCGAGCGAGCGAGCAAGAGAGATAGATAGATAGATAGATAGATAGATAGGTACTTTATTGAGTACCTATCTACCTTAAATTTCATAAAGAGCGAGCGAGCGAGCGCGAGGGTAAAAATATAAAAATAGTACCTCCTGTAGCTGTGGTTCCTTCTTCTTCGCTGACATGTTCAAAAGCTTTTCCAAGGAGTTGTAGTACTTCTCAGTTTCCTTCTCATACTTCTTCCTTTCCGCCTTAAAAGGGCATAGCAGAGAGGAACAGAACAAGAAAATGCATGGTAAGAGAGCGTGATAAGAGAAGTGAGCAGGACAAAAATGTTAGCGTAATATTGCATTAGTCTCACTGACCAAAGGAAAGTTCAGAGTGTGATATTAAGACGTACACATTTCAATTCCAATTAAAAAGGAGTTGGAACCTTCCATCTCTAGACATATTTTGATAAAAGCTACTGTCTAATACCCTTTTCTCATTACCGTGCCGACCCAAAACTCTGGCTCTGATCTTTTCTTTCCACATTCCCCTTTCCAGCATGGTTTCCATGGTTTCTGCAACCATAGCGGATACCCAACCAGGCCAGTGCAGTACAGCTTGGTTTGGCTCGGTATTGTGAAAAGGTTATTACTTAACAGCGGTGTTCAGAGCACACAGGATGGTGCTTGTACGAGATCATTAAGAAGCAGACTGCATAGCAGTGTCAAGGCATATGACGTATGAGTACCTTCGCTGAGCCCAGTTGCTCTTTTCTGAACTTCTCCAGCGGTTTCATTAACGTTTCTGTAATGTTCCTCATCTAAGAGACCAAGAGATAACAAGACAGATATGACCATATTAGGACATATTCCACAAAAGTGTTTACATTTATTCACAGGTACAGTATTAGGCTGAACTTACACCCCACTAGGCATTCTCTGTAGAGGCTGACCTCACTACCATGCAACGCACAGGGCTCAGCATGGAGATTTCAGTGCATGCCAGAATTTGTAACTTTACGGATGCATCAGTGACGTATTGCCAAGAGGAACGCTTGAGTGTAAACCCAGCCTAGGAGGCGGCAGGTTGCCTAGCGGTTAGTGAAACATGACAAATATAAGCACCTGCCGATTTGACCTGACATTGGCCTTCCATTGGAATGTTAAGGTCACAATACTTGCAGTGGGTTAATGACAGCATAAAGTCAGTGACAATTGCCTATGTTGTTGTATAACGTTTTGCAAGCATCCACAACACATCCAAGTACACTAGTCCCAGTCACATGACAGCTGGAAATCAATGGCTCTGTCCTATTGATCACCCTCCATCTCTCCCTCCTGCTTTCTGAATCATCTCTCCCACCTGCTCTGCTTAAAGGTCCTGTTGCTGGGGGTCATTTCCATGTAATGGAGCCATGAGCACCAACATGTGAAGTTCATAGGAGAATGTCAAATTAAAGCTAAAAGTATATGAATTATAAAGTGATAAAAACTTTAAAATGTAATTGGCTAAAATGGGAAATCATAGTAGTCACAAACCAGAGTTGGGTTCACAAGTTTGGACAGCACAGTAGAGTTCAGTACAGTACAGTTCAGTCCAGTAGAGTTCAGTGCAGTACACTGTAGAGAACACAACAGTTGAGTACACTATAATGTACAGTATACTGAGTGTACAAAACATTAGGAACAAGTTCCTAATATTGAGTTGCACCCCTTTTGCCCTCAGAACAGACTCAATTCGTTGGGGCATGGACTCTACAAGGTATCGAAGGCGTTCCACAGGGATGCTGGCCCATGACTCCAATGCTTTTCACAGTTGTGTCAAGTTGGCTGTATGTCCTTTGCGTGGTGGACCATTCTTAATACACTGAAGACATTGTTGGGCGTGAAAAACCCAGCAGCGTTGTAGTTCTTGACACAAACTTGTGCACCTGGCACCTACTACCATACCCCGTTCAAAGGCATTTAAATATTTTGTCTTGCCCATTCAACCTCTGAATGGCAGACATACACAATCCATGTCTCAATTTTCTCAAGGCTTAAAAAAAAATCCTTCTTTATTCCATCTCCACCCCTTAATCTACATTATTAAAGTGGATTTAATAATAAGAGATCACCTGGATTGACTGGTCAGTCTGTCATGGAAAGAGCAGGTGTTCTTAATGTATACGCAATGTATACTCTACCCTACTGTACTCGACTGAGCTGTACTTTGATGTCCAAACTTGTGAAACATGGGCTGCGTTTAGACAGGCAGTCCAATTCTTTTTCCACCAATTGGTCTTTTGACCAATCACATCAGATGTTTTAACATCATATCTTTTTTCAGAGCTGATCTGATTGGTCAAAAGACCAATTAGTGAAGACAAAACAGAATTGTGCTGCCTGTCTAAACGCAGCCATAGACATACATGATCAGTTCAGACCCGGACCACCCAAATTTGATCTTGTTTGGGGGCAGAACTCATTAAAATAGCCAGCGTGTAGAATAACACCCAAATATGCAAAGGAGAATATTGCATATTTCTAATTTTGTGTACCTAGTTATGCTACATCACCATGAAGAGAATGACATTCATATCCACAATTATGCATTTCTGTGTCGTACAGATCAGGGACCTAGAATGAAATTCCCCTAGAGTAAATCCACTTCACTTACTGTAGTTCAATAACGAAGAGAGATTTTTTCAAAGTCAATGTGTCGTGTCATAGCTGACACCCCATTATTTTTGCAAACATCATTGAATCTTAATTCGGAAATTAGGAAAACGTGGACACAAAACAACTGACAGATTTACATCTGCACAGTTCTTCCAGTTTATGTGTTTTTGTAAAAGGTTGAGTGTAAATTGTTAAAAGTAGTCCCTGTGAATAGAGTTGTATGGTTTGTTATACATTTTAAGTGAAAGATCTGAGTCTCAGCACAATTCTGTTACCGTGGCATTGCCCTGGGTTGATTCCAGAGCATGTCAGGGCCTGCCTGACCATCCCACAGTCCTCTGCTGTTTGCTGTGATGACATCCCACACTGCTGTGTAGTGTTGGGGCTGAACCAGGCCCTGGTAGAGACGGTTACATGGCAACGATAGACCCTATCTATCTATAGCGCAAACACACAGTACATAACATGTATTGTAAACATTCAGAATACACACCATTCGGAATGCAAGGGGTCAGGGAAGTAAAACAATTTCAAAATGCCATACTGCATCCGTAGCTAGCTACCATATGTTAAGGGTCGCACACATTGCACCGAAAGTGGATCTCCCATTTATCGAGCGCTCAGTGGCTGAGAGACTAGACGCAAAATCGCAAAATTGCACTAGGTTCGCAAGTACTCGCGGCATGCAAACGCTATCGGTGGGTTCGAGCCCTTACAGTAGATCTCCCAGAACAAGCCATAGGCTGCATTACTGGAGAATATAAATAACACTACATTATCTGTGTTGTATGAGTTACAAAGAGATCACAAGATATAGCCTAGCCCTTGATTAAAACCTCACCTCAGCAACACCTACAGTAAACAGAGCTATGGAGGTATAGGGACAATAGAGCCAGGAGCCTGGAGTCAAGATTGTTCTGAGGAACGGACACGCCCATCTGCTGACACACAGAACTCTGCTCTGAAGACGGGCTAACAACGTGACTCAACCAGAGAGGCTGGGTTGGTTGCAAACTCCAGGGTTACCCCAGACTGCATCCCAAATGGCACCCTATTCCCTATGTAGTGCACTACTTCTGACCAGAGCCCAGAGAGGGAATGGGTTGCTATTTAGGACACAAACCCAGTCTTTTCTGCATGGGTAGAAAACCCTAACACGCTACATTTACAACATTCAGTTCAGCTGTAACTTCCTCCATTTACTACAGCAAATGTAACTTAACTTCATCATAAGCAGTTTAAGACAGCAGTAAGCAGGTGTGTGTCCCAGTAGTGTACTAGAATAGAGTATTGAATGACCCCATTGACTCTAGTATGTCGTCTGAGGTTGTGTTTAATGGTGCAGATCCACTCCTCTGTCCCAACGCCTGCAGAGGAGGGGTGGGGACAGGACAGACAGTGACCCTTGGACATGTGCAGTGAAGGTGGCTCTGTTCATTAGGCACTAATCAAAACAAGACTGAAACAAGGAGGGACTACCCAGACTTTACTCAACCCGCCACCCACAGAGGATCTGTCATTTACTCACACAGGCGCACACACACACGGTATTTCCCCTGGCTTTTAAAGCAGGTCTTGACTGGATACTGCTTACCATCAGCTCTCTTTGGTCTTCCAGGTTCTTCAGGAAGCTGGAGAACTCCTGCAAGGATTCATCTGCAAGACACAGAAACACACACACACACACACACACCAAAACAGAAGGTGAGACCACACACACACACACACACAAAAACAGAAGGTGAGACAGGACACAAACATAAGACCACACACAGAGAAAGAGAGAGACATAAGTACTGGTGATTCCATCTCTCTAAAGAAGCCAAGGCTTTGGTAAATTACACATGCAAGCACTTAATTTGGAGGTAGACGTTTTCAGTCTGTGGTTACGCTGGCAGAACCACCCAGCTGTAGGTCGTAACACGTGGCCAGGTCGCAGTTGCAAATGAGAACTTGTTCTCAACTGACCTACCTGGTTAAATAAAGGTGAAATAATAAAAAAATACTCACCAATACACCTCTCATCGTCCGTCTTTGCATCTCCAATGTACTCAAACTGGAACTCTCCAAGGGACTGGGCAAATTTGCGCTGTGCCAACGCAAGCTCTGAAAACAAAAAAATACAATAATTTTAAAAACAACCTTACGGATTGATGCGATGTGATTTCGGATGGGACCTTCCCTCGACGACCATATTTTGACATTAGATGCACTGCGGTCACACGTGCTTCCTATTTACAGGCTTGTATAAAAAAGTTTTTATTTATTTATTTGTTTGATTAGTGGATGTACTAGCTTGATAGATATTAAATCACATTTGAGTTGGACCATAACACAAATAACTCAAGAAGTCAAAGAAAAAAACAGAGGCCTGGCTGACATACAGGCAGGTAGGCTACAGCCTAAAACACAGAGCCTAGTGGTTAACCCACTCTGCAAACATTCGGTTGCCTCTGCTGCCAGCAGACTGTAGCATCCGGTCCCTGTATAGGTTATAAAAAGCCCCACTCTATTCACAGCAGAGAAGAGAGAATGCCTACTGGTACATTGATGGTGACAGGTGTTTACATTTGAGCAATACATTAAAACATATAACCCTATAGAAATCTGCCTATATAGACCTAGCTTATCTATGGGGGTGTGGTGGGTATTGGCCAAAGGGTTATAAAGTGCTAACTTTGAGTTAAAGGATTTCAAACACACAGTATATTGGCCTACATAGACTAATGTTGACCCTTGACCTGCTTGTTGTTGTGAGAAAACAGTAACACATTTATTAGGATAATACTTTAGGCTAAGCGCTGGGCCTAACCACGTTGTGAGGAGGAGAAGAGGCCCAACAGGCTAAACAACTGAACCAGATGTAGCATGACCTGGAACCCAAACGTCGCACCATGGTGAACTTCACACCGTTTGTTTTCCAGGCTGGGATGCAAGCTGAGCCCTCTCGGTTTTCTAAACAGAGTACACAGATATTACCAGCAGTGTGGATCTCAGGCTGATGACAGTCCCATAAGGACAGCATGGGAGAATGTAGCAGGGTATTTTTAAGACTGGAGCAATGACTGGTATCCAGAGGAGCAGTATCATTAGCTTTGGCAGCTGGCTGGGGCTCTATGGATAGGATCAGCTGGGAGGTTGTTTTTTTTATACAGGGGCTTTCAGATTCTCACTGACTGGGCTTGTTGACAATGGGAGGTAGGAAGTCTGTTTATATTGTAACAGTATTATATTACCAACAGGTTAGCGTTTTTCATCATTCATCTTGTTCTGGAGGCAGCTCTGCAGAATGGTCACTAGCTAGCAGAGCCACAGTCATACAATCCAATTTTAAACCTAACCACACTGCTAACCCTAATTCCTAACTTTCAATTAAGACCAAAAAGCACATGTGTTTTAATTATTCCATTATATTCCCCTTTTTCTTCCCCAATTTCGTGATGTTCAAATGGGGAGAGGCGAAGGTGGAATCATGAGTCCTCCAAAACATGCTGCTACTGCTTCTCCTTAACACACTGCTCGCTTCCCCTGGAAGCCAGTCGCACCAATGTGTCGGAGGAAACACTGTTCAAATGACGACCGAAGTCAGCTTGCAGGCGCCCGGCCGGCCACAAGGTGTGGCTAGAGCGCGATGAGCCAAGGAAAGCCCCCCGGGCCAAACCCTCCCCTAACCAGGACGACGCTGGGCCAATTGTGCATAAACGTCAACCTGTATATTGCCATGAGTGAGTGTTTGCAGTCTCTTCCGCACAACATCTAAAATGTGTGTGACAAAAGTATAATAATACTGGGTCCTATTGATTACGCTAACATCTACAAATGATTGACTTACAACTTCGAAGAGAATGAGAGAATTGTCACATAAAAAAGTTGCAGCCTATACTCCTCATATCAACAGTGTGCTCCCCTGGCTTTCTCTAAAATATTTTAAAAAATGTGGGCCATGTCAACCAATTCCTCTACAGCAATACCCCTGGCGATTAAGCAGCTTGCAAACACGTACGACCCACAGGCATCTCACCCCTAAAAAAAAACAACCTTGTCTACACTCAGTGTGTGTGGATTATAACGACGAGGCCCAAAGCTTAATCATGTGAGCTCTGCACAACGCCTGGCATAAACTGCCTAGCCATAACCTCTTCCTGACTGATCCCAAGCCTGTGTTTGTTTCATCATTCAATAGGCAAGTAAACTCCCCAAACTGATCTCTGAGGACCTTAGACACAAGGAGTTGTATGCTGGCTAACCCACTGTATGATTGGGCTTGTTCGACATTACAGCCGACATTGTAGGCAAGTGCCGACTGACTGATCTACAAATCACCTTGCATCAAAACGAACTAGCATACTTAATAATAATAATATTATTATTATTATTATAGATCAGTCAGGCAGTCACAATTTAACCACAATGAGTCATGGTTTTGATACATACATTCTGAAACCCACATACTCAGTTTTGACTCATGTGTGAGAAGTCAAAGCCCTTTGGATGAGTTATTTGTACAGCTGCCATCATCTTAATTTCCTTGTGTTTTTTTTCCTCTTATCCGTTCTTGGCCAGTCTTCTCCGAGTAGAGCAGGGAGGTACGTTGCCCTAGCGACTCCCAACTCCACACAGACACAGCATGAACTCATGCTGCTTGAGAGGCAGTACTGTGCATCCTTCAGACAAGCACGCGTCAAAAAACTTTGTTCATTTGCACAGTCTCGTACACATACGCTAGTAAATGTACAAACTCACCAAAAATGAAATTTTATATATATATATATATATATATGAGCTGGATTTGCAATTCATTTATTTTCTGTTTGCATTAGTTAGCATATTTAGCTAGCAGCCTCCATTAAAATCTGCTATTACTTGTGCTAATTAAGTTAGCATTCCTGGTAATAGACGCCCAATGGGCTTTTTTGCTTTTTTTGGCACCCACTTGTGTACTAACCGGTAACACCGTATATCCCGGTATGAGAGAAGGACTGTATGAAAATATGGATACCGCCCAACCCTAATCTCCACTCAACATTTTACAAAAACACATGTACTTCAACAGCGCAGATGCAAAACTTGGCAACAGAATGACTGTTGTTTCTGCTGCTGGTGACGTCATTCAGGGGCAGAACGACAGATAATTTACCTTGTCAGCTCGGGGATTCGATCCAGCAACCTTTCGGTTACCGGAACAACGCCCTAACCACTAGGCTACCTGCCGCCCGCATCTGCACTGTTCTTCAAGTAAATGTGTTTTTGTAAGAGTTTCAGTGGAAAATGATAAAAGTAATCCTTGTGCATAGAGTTGAATGGTTTGTTTAAAATCACTTGTTTTTATTTGACATACATATTAAAAGTTAAATCTGTCTCTATAAAAGAAAAAAAAGTGAAAAAGTGAAAAATATCAGCATCATTGTTAACGTGGAAATGCCCATGTCAGATACCTCACCTAGATGGACCTAATTAAAAACATCTCAAATTTGACCCAATCCTTGCCTTGCTTTGACAACAGACGCTTCAGTAGAGAGAAACACAATGGGAAGACTAGACCGACTCATAAGCACCTAGTCACTAGCCTGCTATGCCAAAAAATTCCCTTAGTAATAATGTTCATTCGAGTGTTTTACCTTTTAACCATCGACGTGGGGTCAGGAGGAATGTGACAGACAGAGGCAGTATTTGGGGACGTCTCAGTGGTTTATGGAGTAACAAGAGCCACAGCTCCTCTTGGAGTGGGTGACTACAACTAGGCTAAATTAAACAGGGGGGAGAGGAGACGACCTCACACACACATTACTGCATGTAAGCCGCAGCAGTGTGCTTCCTTCCTCAGACAGGCTGACTGGCAGACTGATACAAGGCTCAACAAGAACTCTGACTACAGCTTTCTGCATCCTTGTGCCTAACTACTACAAACCCACCAGGCCACAGGTCGAGCATCTGTCGCAGACAAAACCCAGCAACCAAGAAAATACACTTGAAGTAGTCAAACACAGAGGATCAAATCTCAAAAAGGTTACGCTTCGTTAACACTAACTAACAATAAGCGAAATAACAAATCCGGCTGCTGAACCTATACAACATAAGCCAAAGGATTGGACATGAATGCAGTAATGTTAAAGCCCCAGTCACGTCAGTTGTTGTTGAGATCTGGAGGCTCCTTGTAAGTCTCCTGTACACAGTGAACATCACCTTCTAGCAGAATTCTACACAGACTAAACAACTGTTTCCCCTAAGAAGTCGATCCACCAGTAGAGTGGAAGTCCCAGTGATGTACAGTTGAAGGCAGATGTTTACATACACTTAGGTTGAAGTCATTAAAACTCATTTTTCAACCACTCCAAAGTTTGTTAACAAAATCTTCAAATATATAAGTCGGTTAGGACATCTACTTTGTGCATGACACACATAATCGTACGTGTTTACAGACAGATTATTTCACTTATAATTCACTATATCCAGTGTGTCAGAAGTTTACATACACTAAGTTGACTGTGCCTTTAAACAGCTAGAAGAATTCCAGAAAATGATGGCTTTAGAAGCTTCTGATAGGCTAATTGACAACATTTGAGTCAATTGGAGGTGTACCTGTGGATGTATTTCAAGGCCTTCCTTCAAACTCAGTGCCTCTTTGCACAACATCATGGGAAAATCAAAAGAAATCAGCCAAGACCACCGAAAAAAAATTGTAGACCTCCACAAGTCTGGTTGATCCTTGGGAGCAATTTCAAAAAGCCTGAAGGTACCACGCTCATCTGTACAAACAATAGTACACAAGTATAAACACCATGGGACCACGCAGCCGTCATACCGCTCAGGAAGGAGACGCGTTCTGTCTCCTAGAGATGAATGTACTTTGTTGCGAAAAGTGCAAATCAATCCCAGAACAGCAGCAAAGGACCTTGTGAAGATGCTGGAGGAAACAGGTACAAAAAGTAGCTATATCCACAGTAAAACAAGTCCTATATTATCATAACCTGAAAGGCTGCTCAGCAAGGAAGAAGCCACTGCTCCAAAACCGCCATAAAAAAAGCCAGACTACGGTTTGCAACGGCACATGGGGACAAAGATCGTACTTTTTGTATAAATGTCCTCTGGTCTGATTAAACAAAAACAACTGTTTGGCCATAATGACCATCGTTATGTTTGGAGGAAAATGGGGGAGGCTTGCAAGCTGAAGAACACCATCCCAACCGTGAAGCACGGGGGTGGCAGCATTATGCTTTGCTGCAGGAGGGACTGGTGCACTTCACAAAATAGATGGCAAATTATGTGGATATATTGAAGCAACATCTCAAGACATCAGTCAGGAAGTTAAAGCTTGGTCGCAAATGGGTCTTCCAAATGGACAATGACTCCAAGTTATGGCAAAATGGCTTAAGGACAACAAAGTCAAGGTATTGGAATGGCCATCACAAAGCCCTGACCTCAATCCTATAGAACATTTGTGGGCAGAACTGAAAAATCTTGTGCGAGCAAGGAGGCCTACAAACCTAACTCAGTTACACCAGTTCTGTCAGGAGGAATGGGCCAAAATTCACCCAACTTTTTGTGGGAAGCTTGTGGAAGGCTACCCGAAACATTTGACCCAAGTCAAACAATTTAAAAGCAACGCTACCAAATACTAATTGAGTGTATGTAAACTTCTGGCCCACTGGGAATGTGATGAAATAAATAAAAGCTGAAATAAATCACTACTATTATTCTGACATTTCACATTATTAAAATAAAGAGGTGATCCTAACTGACCTAAAACAGGGAATTTATAGTAGGATTAAATGTCAGGAATTGTGAAAAACTGAGTTTAAATGTATTTGGCTAAGGTGTATGTAAACTTACGACTTCAACTGTACATATGAACTGTGGTAGTAAAGTATGGGCTTGAAGCAGTGTTGTCAAAACAGAGGTATGGCCAGGCCAACAAGTCAGCCAGGTCATTATTTTGGAAGCAAACATACGCTGCTGAACATAGCAATTTGCTTTGTTTTGACTGTGGAACAAACCCCTTGGAAAGATCCAGACCTCTGAATCTGGCCAGTCCTTCCTCTCTCAGACCCCCATTGAGACAAATTATCACCTAGTAATCAGGTTTCCACTGATTAGTTTGACCAGCTTTCATCCTCAGTCACTCCCAGCTCCCACCGAGGGCATTCCATCCAGATAGCCTAACTAACCTGTTGCTAGACCAGAGTCTGCCAGTGCCACAGCGGGCACCAGCGCTGTGGCTGTCTGTTGCGCAGGCTGATCCAGATTCACAACAAGCAACAGAGCCAGTGTGTCTCAGCCCCAGGGATATATGAAGAGATATTCTACTTAACAGAGCTATTGTCTTGTTACCTTTTGACATATGCAATAGGCGCACCTCATTAACATGGTATTGCTACAGTAGATCTGTTGTGTTAGCCACTATTATGTGCTTCGAGGCATTTTAGCTCCTGTTGGCTAGCTCAACTGGCTTAGGCTAAAATGTCAATGCCATGGTGATCCAGTTACGGTGCGCTTCATTTGTGCAACCTGAAGCAAATCAAACACTACGAAACCCTATGTGGCAACTCTTACTAGGCGTAAACAGTAGCTAAGCCCATCTCCAACAAATCTTGAGGTTTCACTCTATTGTGTAAAAAACAACATCTACATGCATTCTGGATACAGTTGAACCCCTCCTCCCCAACACGTTTAACTAACACAGAAAAACATGTTGACAACATGCCCCGATACCCTGAGGAAGTGTCTCTACAGTCTACACTGTATCTGAAGTCAGGCCGCCATTTTATTACAGCAGTGTCACATTAGCAGAGAGAAATCACTCAAAGGCCCGATTCAGAGTTGAGATTAGAGCGCAGAACTCAAGACTAAATTCGTTGACGTCATTGGGAGAAAGAGAGAGCGCACGGCTATGATAGGCTAATGTAATATGATGACGCCCAAGCATACTGTACCCTTTACTATGAAGACATTCCTTTAAAGTTTGAATTGTGTTCTGACACTGAAGGCTAACAGAATTCATGGTTGGCTGGGGGAAGACAGCCGTTGGCCATTATAGGCTATAGGATAATGCGGTATGACATCCCAAATAAGCGTACGCTTTCCCATGAAAGCATTCCTTTAAAGAGGTCCAAAGGACTGTCGTAAAAAAAAAAGATGCATTCTTTAAACGGCTGATAAGGAGTGCCTTGAAGTACTCAGCTGAGTGAAGGAAGACACTCTGTGAAGGGAGCTAAAACATGAGCCAAGTGGGCCACACTGAATGATAGATATGATATCGATCTCAAGTTATACTATCATGACGTAAAGTATATTAGGGCACAAAAGGAAGGGCACAGTGTGGATGGTTGTGCTGTAGATAACCCTGCGCTTAAAATGGCAACTTGGTCATCCATCTGGTTTCTCACTTCTCTTTCAGACCTGTTCCTTTCCATTCCATTCCATTCCATTCCATGTGGACTGTTCCATGAAAGTCCTGTTTCCTCTCCTCTTGTTCTCCGATGAAGGGGGAGGGTTCAAGGACACGGTACACAATTCACAGTAAGAGTATGCACATGGGATGGTGATGTCATATGGAATTCAACAGTTCAGTTGACATGGGCTTGATTAGCCCCACCTTGAGTCCCTCCCATTGATTCCTACTCTGGTTACAGCTACAGTAGTGTAACTGACTGACTACATAGTTCCCTCCGTCCATATTCCTCTCTTTGCCTCCCAGAAGGGGGGGGGGTACTAGCTGAGACAGGAAGATTCGAGCCTCTGAAGAAAGCAGCTAGCTCAACCATCCTAGCATCCTTAAATAATTTCTAATAGTCGAAAAGAAAAAAAAGAAAAAACTAATCTGGCAACCGCACGTTTGGTCGTATCACGGCTGTATAACTTCCTCGGTCCAGGTCAGATCCAGCCTAGTCTAGAAGAGCAAAGGCCAGGTTCTCTTTAAAGGCTGTCGTCAAGAGAGCACAGAAGTGGCCCTACACTATATGAGGACTAAATTGACTCTACAAAGTGGAAGAGATAAGCTACAGTAGAGCCTCCTTGAACCTAAGTGCTGTGGAATATGGCAACACAATCATGCAGCCATAGCACTTTGTTGACACTTAGCTAGAGCTGGGCGGTATACCGGATTTAACCATATACCGGTATTGATGCACAGACTGGTTTGGGTTTTTACTTTACCTTCTATAACGGAATTTCAACGTTTGGTTTGTTAAATGTGATTTCTATTCTCACTCACACAGTCACTCTCACAGTCACAGTCACTCTCACTCTGAATGTATGTGTTGCCACTCTAGGGTCATGCACTAATCATAAAGCAAAATGTAGAACTATTGATTATTCAAAAAAAATCAAATACCGTCCACATTTTCTTATTTTTATCTTAAATACCGTGATATGATATTTGGGCCATATCGCCCAGCCCTACACTTAGCCTCACTTAGACATTTAGCAGCATAATCCAACTGCTTATTCATGCGCCATTCAACCCCACCCTACATTCAACCCCACCCTACAACGCACTGCAACCTGTTACACGTTTCTGCTGGACATTCAGTACCGCACTAGCGTACAACCTGTTGCTCATGACATGATGGTTTTCCATCTGAGCAGCAGAGGAAATAATACAACCACACCCACCAAAACCAGCTCAGGTCCGGACAAAACCCCCCCCCATCAAGTCCCATAGTGAATTCAATGAAGCCATGCCAAGCTACAAGCTAGTAGGACTAAAGTGTGTTTGGACACATCCTTTAAATAGTTTCCTGGACTGCTAATGTGACCCACTCCATGGCACAGCTGTTCCGAGGGAGGAGTGACAAACATAAGCAGCCTAGTGAAACTGGGGAGGGTGGTGGCAAAGCTGAAAAACAGCTTAAGTGTTGAAGTGACCTCACCTCAGACTGTAGCAGGGCGAGTGAATCATTAATACATTTGCCTCACAGACACAGTAGATGTATTCATTATATTTTTCTTAGCAAAGCTGCATTTCCCAGAGATGGTATTCCCAAGTAGGCTAGCTTTTGGATGCTGTAACGTTTGGCCAACTTGTTCAGCTGCAGCCTAACCAAACTACTGTACTTTCTAAACTCTACCAACTGAAAAATAACTATCCACTAGTCGAGTCCTTGTAGTAGGCAGAGTAAAACCTAGACCCTTTTGGGTAGAACGTATCAAACAACAATAGCAACTAGAACAGCCAACACAAACACATTCATCTGACTCCATCGATCCTTAAAAATACCTGTTTGGATCTGAAGTTTTTCTGTGGAAGATTCATTGACATTTAGTTGTATATTATCAACAAAGTCCCTGCTGTGTTCATTGTGCGCACTGTGTTTGTTATCATTGTTACAGAGGGGGTGTACTACAAAGCAGGATCAAGGAGTTAGCCAGCTTATCTGATGTGCCACTTGGGTCAGCCGTCATCAACAGGCAGAGCGCGAGCTGGAGAGCAGCTGGGCCCAGGGCCTCACTAGAGCCAATGGACTGTGTTTACACGGCCATGCCTTTCCCCAAACCTTCCTGTTCCACTCGCCCATCTTTCCAGTCAGAATCCACGCTCCGCTCTGCTCCGTTCCACTCACAGGCGCCACCATTTTCCTTTCTGGACACCTCCCTCATTCCCCCTCTCTCCCTAGTTTGTTCAGAGTCGTGTTTTTTTTCTTATTTCTTACCCTGTCAATCTTCCATGGTATTACTCTTCATGACAACAGCACCATCACCTCATTTCTACCCTCAGGGTTCTTGAACATCAAAACATGTCTAAAAAAGGTCAGCAGTGAGTTTATTTTTCCCAAAACATTCTCTCTCTCAGCCCCTGTACTTCCAATAATAGACAACTACGACAGGATCCTAATCTTTGATAACGCTAGCTTTAACTCTGACTGGTCAAACTAGTCACATTTCTAGACCTTGGCATAGGGAGAGGCTTCAGGCGGCTACGGCCCATCTTGTTACACCTTGAAGGTAACCTTCACTGACTCAGGCATGTGAAACACTGGTTTTAATCAGTTGATAAGGTACAAGAGTTCAGAGCCACCCAAGGGAAGGAGGGCAGAGCCTCCAGCAAACTGAAACACCTGCACCATAAAAAAGGGACTCCTGAACATCATGACCATGATCAAAGCCAGGTAATATATGCTGGTGTCAGTTTCATAGGAGAACTTTGTGTTTTGTTTCGAACGGAGCAAGATGGATGGAAAAAAAGTTCCTCCTGCATGACCTCATGTCTGTGCTAATGCGATTTTAATGAAAGATTGTGATGTGGCTCTCTGGCAGAATCAGTAATGTGATTATAGGGGAGTGAGCCTGAGCAGCTCGACAGACCGAATCATGGCCGTACACTCGCTCCGGCCTGCCTGCCAACACCCAGCAAAAGCTGCAAAACCTCTTGGCGTGTTTATCTTTATAGGGAAAAATTATGTGGGGGAAGGAAAAGACAAAACATCTTAATTTGTGAGTGGTCATCAGTTGACCAGAGGAAGTCCAGCTGTTGCCATGGCTGACTGAACGCAACCTGCCCGTCACGTCAGCACAAACTGATTGCCTGGTATTTGTTTCACATGAAAACTTCCTTTCTCAATGTCCTCATCTAATAAAAGCAGTGAGAAATAGGAGTTAGGGCTGGGCGATATGACTAAAAAAATCATATCTTGATATTTTCAAACTAATGGGCAATTCACAATATACACAATATATAGTGTACAAAACATTAGGAACACCTTCCTAATATTGCGTTGAACCCCCTTTGGCCCTAAGAACAGTCTCAATTTGTAGGGGGAATGGACTCTACAAGGCGTCGAACGTATTCCACAGGGATGCTGGCCCATGTTGACTCCAACGCTTCCCACAGTTGTGTCAAGTTGGCCGGATGTCCTTTGGGTGGTGGACCATTCTTGACACACACAGGAAACTGTTAAGCATGAAAAACCCAGCAACTTGGATCTATTTGCTTGCTAACAAGGTAGAACAGTTGAACTGTTATGAATACACCCTCCTGTCCATCTCCAACTGTTTGAACAGGCTGTTGTTCACTTTGTTTAGATCAAGTGGCATACTTGGATAAGATGCTTATTTCTGTTTCAAAAGGTTAAGTTCTCCTCTATCACAGTAAAATAACATCTTGATGCGTTTCGGTTTCCACATGACCAATTATGTTGGACCAAATCTGAAATTGAAACTACTTGTTTGCAGAGAGAAAGAAGATGCCCTTTCGTCGTCGTTGTTATGAGTGGCAGGGGGAGGGGCTTGGTGTCTGTGTGCGGGTGCACAGTGCACACAGCACAGAAGGAGCGAATGAGACGAGACCAAAAAGACAAAACCCCATGAAAATGAAAACCATTAAAAACCTTGATTCTTGCCATACAGGCATTTGGAACACTGCGCTTAAACATTAATCCAAATTAATTAGGTATATCACCCAGCCCTAACTCAAGACTGAGTTTTAGTAGGTACTATTTCTCACAAGACAAAGCTCCCATGGAGATTTCAGGATGTTCTCTGAAAAGCAGACTAATTCTCAATTATCACCAATGAGAGAGACTGAACCCGAACATAATGAAGGGTTAAAGAAGTGACTGACGTGTTGAGTTGGGGTTGTGTAACAGGGGGTATGGTGCGGGCAGAATTCCTACGGAGGAAACCACTCTTGAAACAGGAGCACATCCTCTGGCCGGTTCCTCCTCTAGTGGGCCCTTCCATGTCACAGGCTAGCGCCCTGACCGAAGGCCCTGTTTGCAAAAAATTCAAGGACTTTCCATTGCGGGACATCCTCTCAGGCGTAGGACTGGGGAGGAGTGGAGGGGGAGTGCCCCAGGGCCAAAGCTGGACAAGACTAACTTGGGATTTTGAAACTTGAGCAAGACACAGGGAATTCCACTTTAAGATCCTACAGCAGCGACTGGCCCAAGAGAGAGCTCAACATTCCTCCTCCCTAGTCCCTACCTTATTCAAACTTCAGCCTTCATCTACAAAAATGTCCTACGTTCGACAGGGGTGGATTTTTCTTTTGTCAAAATATATTGCGACAAAGGACGGAAACTGTTTCTCAAAAACATTATGATTACTGAATCAACTAAAGGTACGCGGGCCCATAATGTTACCGCGTAACTATAAAGCTCCACGCCACACCTGAGACATGGGACAGACAGGTGGGAGGGCATACAGGCCGTCTTCAACTTATTCATGTGCAATTTGCATAAAGGAACATCTTCAACCACTACATTTTTATTTGACACCGTAGGTTTTTGCAGATTTTGATTTTTTAAGGTGTGACATCATTACATCCAGCCATTTATATCGACACAAGATAGTTCAATGGAAACTCACCCTGGCAGGAAATTGTCGCATTTAATTTCTATGCAAACTTCCTAAATGTCTACAACAACAAAATATCACTGGACAAGTTATGGAAACATAGCTAGTGAGGGACTATATACGGGTTAGCTGACAATGTCACAAAAACTATGTACATGCTTTAATGGGGCAGAAGTCAGTTGTGATTCTGGATGGCCAGATAGCTACCAACAATGACAAGAAACTGCCATGTGGGGTATCGCAAGTGACTCATTTCAGCTAGTTTCATCTTGTTCTTGATACCATGTCTAGTTTTGAAGTGTTGACAGATTTCATGTCAATGCTAAAATGGCAAAAAAATTCACTAGCTAACCAACTGTAATTAAGTATTTGAGAGAAGTGTCCTTGTGCAAATGTATTTATGTTTTCAATAAACATTGGAGATGGAATATAGTTTACATGTTGTCAACAATCTAAGCCAACACAGTCTGTTTTGCCCCATAGTTGTGCACGTGGCGATATTGTTGCTAAACAACCAACCCATCTATTGACTGCAGTCTGTCTCACGAGAGCTAGCAGCTGTCAGTCGATGCGCTGCTGTGTCTTAAACACAGTTATTCTATCTCAATGTAATGTAATGAGAGCTTGGCATTGGCTTGTGGCTGTGAATCCACCCAGAGAAGTGAGTGAGTGCACAAAGCTGACACTGTATACACTGTGGAGCAGCTTAGAGGCGTAAGTGACTAGTAAAGACACCACATGGCACTTAACGCAGGCACAGACTCCACCGATCCCATCTTATTTACAAGCCTTAGCCAGAAATCGCTTAATAAGGACAAAGAACCAGGTACACACTGCTAACTAAAATAAACTGTTCTTGCTCTCAGACACAAAGATGATCTTAACCCTCCGTTCAACCCACTACATTTTTGTCATTTTCGGACGCCCTTATCCAGGGTGAATTACAGGAGCAGTTAGGGCTAAACGCCTTGCTCAATGGGACATCTACAGATTTGCCACCTGGTCGGCTCATGGATTCAAACCAGCAACCTTTTGATTACTGGACCAATGCCCTTAACCACTAGGCTACCTGCTGCTGATGTTTTGCTCAGCCTCTTGACAGTTGAGTAATGTCAGATTGATTTGGTAGACAGCTACAACACTAATACCCTAAGCTATTTCTGTTCATTTCCATGAAATAAACACTGTAGGCTATTCACCGATTTGACATTCTGAAGGTAGGAATTTAAATCTTGTGGTCTTGTGGCCTCAACAAACGTCTTCAAAAGAAGGCCTGTTACTAGGATCCTATTCGGATTCACAGAATCCAGACATTGAAACGGAATTCAACAATATTCAAAAATGTATTGAACTTAGTAGGAAATCAACTAAATGTAATGAACTTTAGAAAATGTATTACATTTGCCCAAGTTAATATGTCATGAACAAAATGAAATCATTGATTTGTATTTCCCTGTAACTTTCTGAAACGACACAGTACGGATACAGTTCACGCGCATGTCTACACTGTGTCGCTGTTAGCGACGAAGCTAATGATAACAGTCTTCTGGTAGAGATGGAAAGACTTTCCCAAAAACCTTTTCAATTCAAATAAAAGCCTATGCCTACCTTGCAGAATGATGTCATGATTATTTGCATCAATCCAGTGGCCATTTGTTTAGCAAATTCTGCAACCACATGAGGGCTAGAGAAACATTGCTAACCAAAAACAATTTCTTCCATTTTTACCAGACGTCAAAAGTAGTCTCTTGGTGTGGTTTAAGCATTGTTGTAGACTTAGAACATCCAATTTTGTTGGGTTTCATTTTATTTAAGTGTGATTTTTATAGCAAAGAAAAATGGCCGATGTTAGCAGCAAAATATAGGCACACTTCCAACACAATGCCTGCCATACATCCATCCACTGAGCCCCCTACAGAGACACAGCCTAGCAGGGTGATGCTCCGTGTGGAGGCCGAGGGGGTGTGCTGCCTGCATGCCCCCTTTCTATTCTAGAACCTTCAATTCTTTGGAATAACAATAGATCTAGTGTACATCAAATATATGTTATTGGTACAGTTGTGAAGTACAGCAGCAGGGCTCTCGGATGTCATCCCTCCTGTCTAAATACACAACCATGTTTATTTTCTTACAGTCGGAGTGCGGCCTACTGCAAATTAACCTCAGAAACACTATTTTTAGTCCAACGCACGGAAGGTTAAGAGGTTGACCGGAGTTATTCTGGGCTGCATCACTTGATGGTAGTAAACCGATGAAAACATCACCTAACAAGCTCATCACTGGCTTCTAATGAGACCAGGTACACTCGAAAGGGACATTCAATTGTCAAAGCAAGCAAGCAATCTCTCCTGGTCTTAACAACTAATTGTGTGGGCTACCTACAGCTTCACTGCTCTGCATTGTATTAAAGCTCTCATGCAATATGAATAACAGAGGTGGTTCTATTCGAAACAGTCCGCCTGAGGCTGCCCCGGAGGGTTTCGCTGCACATGCTGGTTCCTGATAACTCCCAAAATGGCCTGCAAAACAGAGAGGTCTGTCTGTGAAAGTCACATGTTACTCTTTATTTTTAGAAATGTTCTGTCTCTCTTCACTGGCTTTTCCAAGTGAAACATTCAATCGCTCTTTGCACCTGGAAAAGGAGACATGAAAGTACTCCAGTGTTTTTTGGAGTGTGAGGAAAAACGCATTGGCAAGCCTTGCTAGAAATCCAGTGGGCTAAAAGTAGTACGCTCCTACAGCACTCCAACTCTAACGCAATATAGTTCATCAGATAACATCAGTAACTAAATGATTATGTTTTAACCAGTTTGCCTGGCAGATATCAGTTGTGTTTCTTCAGGGCTTTGTTTCGACAATGAACAGGTAGCTGACAATACAACACCGGAGTTTACAAGGCACCTGACCAATCTGACAGAACCAACCCACTGGGCTAGAGTGCATGGAGATTATGATATTTACCCAGGTAAAGGTGTGCGCACAAATCAATCCATGATGACTGTGACTAATGTTTCAACCTTGTCACAAACCCATAAGTAATTTGGATAGGCTATTGCAGTTTATTGAATAATGAAGCCATTGTTTCCATAACTGACTACTGTTCCATGTACAAATATTGAACACAGCTGTTTAGGGAAACAAACTTTTGGTGCCTATAAACAAAATGTAGGGCGATGGATACAGCTGGTTGCAAGAAAAGAGTGAGCCATAACGTTATAACCTTAACCGTTTAACAAGAGGCAAACTTGAAACTGCTTAGGGAGGGACCTGTCAACTATCTAGTTAGCCAGTAACTCAACTCCATAAGAACTTACGTTTTGTGGCATTGATGAGATTCTTTCCATCCTTGTAGAGTTCCTTGATAAATCTGTTGGTTTTATCCAACTCTGCCTCGTGCGCCTTTATTTTCTCCCTGAAACCGGGACTGTCCAGGTAACACTCGCTAAACTCCAACGGGTGTAATCCCATGTCTATAAACGTTTGCTAGTTGACTAGGTCAGCTAGTTAGCATAAGAAGCTGTAAAGCTGATTTATACAACAAAAAAAAACACGCGCTAAATAGTTAGACACCACAAACACGTTTATTGGCGTCAAGCGAAAGAAAACTAACTTTTACAAACTTAAAAACAGATTTTTAGGGTGGGCAACTGACTTGTGCTGTCCTCTTAACTCGCTAGCTAGCAAACGTTAGCTACGTTTTGCTAGCTAGTGTTCCCAAATCATAACGTGTTGGCTGACTTGCTAACTACTAGTAGCTAACTACAGCTAATTCACGAAGTAACTTGGCTAGCATGCTACTAGTAGTTGAAAAGGCGTGTGGCATTCCTCAAAGAGCTTGTTAAGAGTAACAGCACACCATTATTTGGGTCGGAAAAACTCAGTATATTCCCAGTAGTAGTCCACGTCGTCCAGTGTAGACATTCAACTGACAGTCAAAAGGAGAAACTCCTCTTTGACAGTAGGCGTGTAGGTCAAGTCCTCCTCCCCGGACGCGGGATAGGACATTTATCCAATTGGCTTCCACCCATCTTCTGATTAATTCATACATTTGCCAAGAATGTAAAATGTTTACATTTTCCATACTTATAATACATTTAACTGGTGTCATTGTTTTATTATAATATTTCAGACGCTCTAAATAACTTTTACACGTAGAATAATGGAAGACATCTTTGTTCCTACCCGTACTTATTTACTAAACGGACATGTGCAGCAGTTCTTATTATACCGAAGATAGTACAGTATAAAGATAAGCAGAAACTGCTACTCCAATAGAAATCCGATCACGTAGACTAGTGACGTTGGCTTCTAAACTCATGGGTAGAAACACGTCATCGGGTATAACGGTCGTTTCACGCCGAACTGCGCATGTGCAGGCAGTCAACTCAAAGGCACTCATTCGATATAAAGTTGTTTTTGACGAAAATTAAGACCTCTCAGTTTGTCACGTTCACGAGGTTGGAGTAAACATGTTCAACAACTTGATACATTGTCTCGAATCTAGGTTGTTCCTTTAGATTTCGAGAAAATTAACAGCTAAGGAAGAATTTTCCACTTCTCTCATCGATTTCTCAAACCCCGGCCTGGTCTGTTGGTCTGCTTCGCATGTGTTCCCGGAAGTCTGGCGGTGTTGCGTCTCTGGGTTTAGAAACTCTCACTGGTCTTCAGCCAGAGGCGCTATCAGATGTTGCTAGCGCTACATTTTATATTGTTATTGTCATCATCGTTTATAACTTTACTTTTGTATTTAAATGCATGATTGTGTGATGCATATATAGTAAGTCAACAACACCACTGAAAATGAAGTTTTACGCCTATCGTCCGCTGGTTATATTTAGCTAGCTAGTTAACAACACAGTAGTAGCTAAGTAACGTTAAGTTAGCAAGCTTTAGCGACTAGTTTCGAAATAATAATTCCTAGTAGTCAGCTAGTGATATTGCATGATAAACACAACACTGCTAGTTAGCTACGCTCTTGTATCATTTGATGTAGCTAGTATGTGTGGCATTTTGCACCAATAGTGAGACTTGTATAACCTTATAACGTTACGTTGCTAGCTCAGTCATGTACTGTGGTTACAACCAAAATATCCGTTGCACACTTTTATAACCACAGCAACACAACACCCATTGATAAGCTAGTTATGTAATTATCAAACTAAACCGCTAATCGGTGTGATGAATGTTGTGTGGCTATGTGTTTGTTTACGTTTCTGTGTGCTTCTAACATTTATGTGGTCTCCTATCTGTGTAATAGGAATGCCCAACGCCAGCACCAGACCTAAGCGGGGCAGGCGGAACCGCCGGGCGCCAAGGGAGGACCCTGCCAGGAATGAGCTGGTGTCCAGGTCACTGGAGAGTGCTCAGCAGTGTCTGTTCAACCAAGACTATGGGACCGCCTTCGTCCACTACCTTCTCGTTCTCAACCTGGCTCCTGTGCTGAAGGACTTTGCCAGTGTGGGTAGAAACGGAAAAGAAAGCCTGTAGGCCAGGGCTCACCAACCCTGTTCCTGGAGTGCTACCCTCCTGTAGGTTTCACTCCAATCCCAGTTGTAACTAACCTGATTCAGTTTATCAACCAGCTAATTATTAGAATCAGGTGCGCTAGATGAGGGTTGGAGTGAACCTACAGGAAGGTATCGCTCCAGGAACAGGGTTGGAGAACCTAGCTGTTGGCAATACACCATTCAGTCTGACAATTGACATTCCCTTTGCACTTTCAGATTTGTTTCATTAGATTTTTTTAAATTGTCACATACACCTGAAGGTGCAGTGAAATATGTTATTTTACAGGGTCAGCCATAGTAGTATGGAGACCCTGGAGCAAATGAGGGTTAAGTGCCTTGCTCAAGGGCACATAAACAGATTTTCTAACCTTGTTCGCTTGGGTATTCAAACCAACGACTTTTCGGTTACTGGCCCAACGCTCTAACCGCTAGGCTACCTTTTGTTTTGAAGTGTGTATTCTCTCTACACACTACAATATAAATGTTTACCACTGACGGAAAAAGAAAAGTGATGTCATTCTTAGATGAAATCTAGTGTAATACACCACCAACAAAGTATTAATGTGTTTTTGTGTGTGTTTTCAGGAATCCTTTAGGTTCACTCTGTTCAAATGGGCAGATGAGCTGGACTCTCTGGGGCGCATCCAGGACCTGTTTGACTGCTATGAACAGGCTCTGGAGCTCTTCCCTACTGATGAGGTCATCATCAACAGCATGGGTGAACACCTGTTCAGGTAGCCCTCACTCAACAGTCTGACCGGTGTCTTGCATGTCTTGTCTGTAGGCTTGGGAAATGGGAAGACTTTACTAGTCAGGTTTACTAGGTTGACTTTACTAGTCAGAGTTATGGTGGTGTAACATTGTACCTTAGAATATGCTCAACACAGGATCAAGAATATAATTATATTTTCTTTCATGTCTGACAATGAATTTTTTGTTTGCATGCAGTGGTTTAAAGTGATTGAACTAGCCAGACAGTGCTGTGTCCTAGTAAATGTGTCACAATATTCTTAGATTGCTCACAATTGTTCCATTCCGATCTTCCATGCACGCTCCAGAATGGGATTCCGGGACGAGGCCGCTGGTCATTTCCACAAGGCCCTAAAGCTGAAGCCAGACTACCCTGAGGCTAAGGAGAACTTTTACCGCGTGGCCAACTGGCTGGTGGAGCGCTGGCACTTCCTGATGCTCAACGACCGCAGGAGGAACCAGAAGTACCAGCAGGCCATCCAGAAGGCTGTGGAGGGAGGCTGTAACACTGTGTTAGATATAGGCACAGGGACCGGTATCCTCGGGTGAGATTTCTTTCTGCCTATTACAGTTAGAGGGATAGTTAATCCAAATGACAAAATTACATATTGGTTTCCTTACCCTGCAAGCAGTCTATGGACATTTGTGCCGCAAATGCTAAAACGGTAGCATTTGGAAACCGTGCCATCCACTGCCAGGACAACTAAACCAAAGCATGGATTGATGTCATACCTTGTACATTCCTTACAGGGTAAGGAAACTAATTTGGGTGAACTATCCTTTTAAGTGCATCTTTTCATTTGTTTTATTACAATGGCTACAGTGTATGAATAATTAGGTTATACACTCTTAATAATTAGTATCTATCCCAGCGAAATCTACACAGTTCTGGGATTGACTACGTTTGTGTTAAAACACTAACTGTCATGGCTGTGGTCTATCCATTTCTATTCATTTGTTCCTCTCCGGTCTCTCTATGGACAGAATGTGTGCTAAGAAGACCGGGGCGACTGAGGTGTACGCCTGTGAGCTGTCCAAGACCATGTACGAGTTGGCCTGTGAGGTGGTCACCGCTAACGGAATGAACGGACGCATCAAGATCCTCCATATGAAGTCGCTGGAGATGGAAGTGCCTAAAGACATCCCTAAGAGGTGACCTTTCACCTCCCCTCTTACTCTGACATCCTGTATTGGCCGGTTCCCTGGACATAGATTAAGCCTAGTCCTGGACTGAAAAGACATGGAGACTCTCCATTGAGCATGGGCATCAGTCGAAGACTTCATCTAACCCCGTATTAGTCTAAGACTTTAACTCTGTCAGGACATCAGAGCATGCCCAATGTTACCGAAAACTTCTGAATCCCTACCTCTTTAAATAGTATCTTAAATAAATCCCAAAGTAAAATACAAGTAATGCACTTGTCTTTTCCTACTAGAACTGACTGTGCTGATATCGATTTTGTTGAGGGAAAATGCACTTGTTGCGAATGTGATGTGTTGTCTCATAACTTACTTTAAGATGTGAATGCACTAATGTAATTCGCTCTGGATAAGAGCGTCTGCTAAATGACTGAAATGTAAACGTTAAATGTGGCCTGGAAACTGTCCCTATGTGTCTTCCTCTAATGTTTGTATGAGGTTTATGTATCGTTTGTGTGATGTTTTTTCTGTGGTAGGGTATCGCTGGTTGTCACGGAGACTGTGGATGCTGGCCTATTTGGTGAGGGTATTATAGAGAGCCTTATACACGCCTGGAATCATCTGCTTTTGCCTCCACAGGTAATTAACTAGCATAGGCAGCCATTTTGAAGATTGATATTGTGTTCATATTGAGTTTCCACACTGTAGTGAAAACAAGCCACCCTTTAGTGCAAGTCTGAAAGCGTTACCGTGAATAGTAAGTAACGTATTGCTTATTTATTTCTCAACACTTTCTCATCACATTTTCAGTTTCATTTTAAGTTCAACAGTGGATTTAGATTCCAGTTATGTTAATGTTTTTCATTCATTTAACAGGATTGTCTGTCTCTCAATTGATCGCTAAGTAATCTTCAAAAGAGGCTTTACCTATATTTTTGTGTCACAATCACAATTATAAAACATGATTATGAAGCATCAATCCTTTTATATTACATGTCCTCTATCCAGCCAAATCCTTTGTGTTGATCTCCTGTTTATTGGCAAAGAGATTAATTCAAAAACAATGTAAGGTTACAGTAACAATCAACCACCTTCCTCAATTTTACAATGCAACCAATATAAGTCAGCAGTGCCATCTAGGGTCTCAATGCGGTACTACACTTGAGAAACAAACAAACAAAAAAAGGATGGATGAAAATGTTTTATATACAGATTCCCTACTGACAAGTACATTTAGCCAATACATACTTTAAATTGCAACAACAAATTAAATCATATTATAGCAAATGTAATGGCGTGAGGCCTGATATATGAACACGTGAAGGATCACGTTCTGCTCCTTCTACTGCAGAGTACCCAGGACCCATCCAGGCCTCCCTCCCAAACAGGCCGGGTCATCCCTGCCGGGGCCACTGTGTTTGGGATGGCTGTCCAGTGCCTGGAGATCCGCCGCCATCACAGGTGACCTGTCCCTCTGTTGTTAATAAACGCTAACTTAAGTCAGTCAGACATTGTTCTTCAATTATGGATTTAGTTGTATAATTTATTTGGCGCATTTCACACTCAATGCCTCAGCATTTAGAACAGAAACCCAAATAATAACAACAAGTTCAACATGTTGCTCACCTTTCGTGTCCTTATCTGTTGGAATATTTCATTGTCAACATGGAACAACAGCTGAAGGCCATATGTCCCTGGAGGTAGTGTATGTGTAAACAGAGACCGCTGGTAATATTCATGCCATACCATCTATTTCTAACTATGTGCGTGCAGGCTGTGTGTGTCTGAGGTGGGGGGCCTGGCCACGGCCGCAGCCGGAGAACTCCACAGCCCAGTAAGCTGCAGCTCAGAGGATGACTCCACAGAGCCCTACACCACAGAGAGACTGAGCAGGCTACCTGGAGGCTACACCCCCCTCACTGAACCCTTCAATGCCCTGGACATAGACTTCAACAATGTGCAGGTCAGCGGCAGTATAGCTTCTTCATATGTACATAGATAACATATTAACCAGAAATCTTTATGGGGAATCTAGTGAACTGTTAGTTATCATCAACAGCTTTGATTTGCAGCCTCACAGTGGCATTGCTGTGTGTAGATTCTGTATAATGATAACAAAACAATATATTGTATGTCAAGAGCTTCTCATAGTAGCTTTTCAAAATCAAGCAATCTAGCTAGCGTGAGATTTAGCTATAGGTTCCTATGCTAACTATGCCCCAGGAGCTGGAGGGGCTGTGCTCCAGGGAGGTGAGCCGGGTGCGTCTACCCGTAACTGGGGAGGGTCTCCTAGATGCCCTGGCCGTGTGGTTCCAGCTCCACCTGGACCAGGAGAGCAGCCTGTCCACCGGACCTAAGGAGGACACCTGCTGGGAGCAGGCCATCTACCCCGTTCAGACACCACACAGTAAGATCATTTGTACACTGAGTGTACAAAATATTAGGCACACTTTCCTAATATTGAGTTGCACCCCCTTTTGCCTTCAGAACAGCCTCAATTCGTCTGGGCATGGACTCTACAAGGTGTCAAGCGTTCCACATGAATGCTGGCCCATGTTGACTCCAATGATTCCCGCAGTTGTGTCAAATTGGCTGGATGTCGTTTGGGTGGTGGACCATTCTTGAAACTTCTTGAGTGTGAAAACCCAGCAGTGTTGCAGTCCTTGACACACTCAAACCGGTGCGCCTGGCACATAATGCCATACCCCGTTCAAAGGCACTTAAATCTTTTGTCTAGTCCATTCACCCTCTGAATGGCACACATACACAATGCATGTCTCGAGGGCTTAAAAATCCTTCTTTCATCAACACTGATTGAAGTGGATTCAACAAGTGATATCAACAAGGGATCATAGCTTTCACCTGGATTCACCTGGTCAGTCTGTCATGGAAAGAGCAGGTGTTCCGTACACTGTGTGTATATACGCATGCAGTGAGGTAGTATATTTAGACGACTGCACGCTACTTCTCCGATGGTGTAAGATGCAGTGTTTCTGTGTGTGTATAGAGCCGTATGTTGAGACATCTCCACTTAGAACCCTATTAATCACACTGTAGAGATGCACATAGTGCACTGCAGAGACTGATCAAGTTCTACAGATTCTTCTGAGATCCACTCAGCACAGCTATTGCAGTTATACTTACACATTTGTTATGATATAAATTACACATATATTACATACTGTACATAGTATATGAAAATGGTTTGCATATTCCGCTGTAATATTTGTCTTCTTCTGAAGTTTGCAATGCATTTCCCCATTCCGTCAAATGGGGGCAGTAGGCTACATTTTGAAGAAACTCATTCCGTTGAAGACAGTAGGCAGTGGCTGAAGTCAACTTACAGTCTACATGTCTAACCTCAAGGCTGTTATTAGTTGGCTTTGGTTTGCCTGGCTGGATTCCACAACTATGACCATTTAAATGGATTGAATTAATTCTAGGCCAATAGGCTTGACCTTTGTCTACGAACAATTCTGTTCTCCTTCATCCTGTCAGGCTACCGTGCTCCTTCCAGACGTAGAACAACATAGAGGTGCATCATCATTCAGCTACAGAGCTCTGTGTTTCTGTACAGCAGTGTTGCTAATTGACAGGGGCAGCGTCTAGGGACCCGCCAGACGCCATCCCCACCACCTTTTCCCGGTGATAATCGGCATCCGTTTCCCAGCCGCTGTGGAGAGACCGACTGGTGCACCGGGATCGCCTGTGACACTCTTTAGTGTTCATGAATTACTCTTATAGGCTATAAATATGTATTTTCCCCAAACGCCCACTGACAACAACAAGCTGACGTGATGACACAAACAGATGTTATTCCTACAGGAATCCCCCCCCCCCCTCTCTCTCTCTGTGCCTCCCTCCCTCCTGAATCTCATTTCCCTTGTTCCCCTGCTCCTACCCCTCTCTTCCTCTCTCTCACTCTTTCTTTTTGTGCAGTGGCAAAGCATCTTGTTATTAGACTAAAAAAGGTCACACCCTTCAAAACAAATGTACATACACTGAGTGAACAAAACATTAAGAACTCTCTGCTCTTTCCATGACATAGACTGACCAGGTGAATCCAGGTGAAAGCTATGATCCCTTATTGATGTCACTTAAATCCACTTAAATCAGTGTAGATAAAGGGGAGGAGACAGGTTAAAGAAGGATTTTTTAGCCTTGAGACAATTGAGGCATGGATTGTGTACGTGTGCCGTTCAGAGGGTGAATGGGCAAGACAAAAGATTTATGTGCTATTCTAGACTATTAATGTATACATTCGAGGTATACACATGGTGGTGCGCCGCATTGGATGGTTGTTTATTCAATGTCCAATAGGATTGTATCTGTCCTTATAAAAAGGAACCATGAAATGTCTCGTCAGATTTTCCCCTGAGGCCTGGTGACGAGCTCATTGTGGAGATCTCCTGCCGGGACGCCTACCTGAGACTCTGCAGCGTTGCCGTGGCGAGAGACGGACAAGAGTTCCGTCTAGATGACTGTCTGGATCCAGACAAACCTAGAAACAACCCAGGCCCAAGTGGCAATCCCAACCCAAGCCTGAACGCTGAGGCAGAACTGTGCAGCGCCCTAGCGTGTCTCGGGACAGAGCAGAGCAGTGGACCTAGAGACTACACCATGCTGGAATGTGCTGAAATGGCCCTCCTCAACAACCAGCCCTACCATGATAGTTTCCGCAGGGCACTGGCTAAACTCATCACCAACCTGAAGGACGCTCGTTCAGTCCAGGGTCAAGGATTAGAGGTCATGCCTCTCACTGACCCCCCCAGTGGCCCTATGGACCCTGGTCTCGACCCCTTCTACGTGCTGGACGTGTCCGAGGGCTTCTCTGTCCTCTCCCTCATGGCAGCCAGTCAGGGCCAGGTGAAGGCCTATAGTTCGGTAGAGAAGACCCAGCACCAGGCGGTGCTCAGGAGGCTGGCCAGGGCCAACGGTGTCCCAGAGGAGGCTCTCGAGTTCTGGCTGAACCAGGTGGAGGACGAGCAGGCGGTTTTCCAGAGACCCTCCAGGGAGAAGCTGTGGAGCGCCATCATATTAGACTGTGTGGAGACCTGTGGCTTAGTCAGGCAGAAGCTGATGGAGAAAGCCACCCTGGCCAGGTAGGAAGATGTAGCAAGCGCTGCTGGGAAAGATCGTTTTGGTAGTAAGCGGGTAGTATGTATGCTGGTGGAGTTTGATAGTGTTTTAGGAATGACGTGGGATTGTTGATCATATTGCAGCATCTCAAATGTTAATATTAATCTTCAGTGTTATCATAAAAAAATTAAAATGTACTTTGGGTTTTGAAGAATCTGTCCCTTTTTGTATGATCTGTTTTTTGTCAGTAATTGTCTGGGTGGGATCCATCCATGGTAGGTGCCTGTTGGAGGACGGTGGTCAGATCTTCCCAGAGAGGATTGTATTGTACGGGATGCTGGTGGAGTCTGACACCCTGCTGCTGGAGAGTGCTGTCCAGGGCCAGGAGCCTACACTGGGCTTCAACATAGCCCCCTTCATAAACCAGTTCACTGTGAGTTGCTGATCTCCCCAGATCCACTGCATGCATACTGTATATCCCCACCTGTCTTGCATATGTTGTCACTAGGGCCTGAGGTTTTAATTATATAGTTAAGAAATAAGGCCCGAAGGAGTGTGGTAAATGGTCAAGGGCTGTTCTCATGCGCGACGCAACACGGAGTGCCTGGATACAGCCGTAATTAGAGCAGTAAAAATTAATGTTTTGTCATAGCCGTGTTATATGGTCTGACATAAATACACATTTCAGAGAAATGTGTATATACAGCGGGTGAAATAAGTATTGAACACGTCACCATTTTTCTCAGTAAATATATTTCCAAAGGTGCTATTGACATGAAAGTTTCACCAGATGTTGGTAACAACCCAAGTAATCCATACATACAAAGAAACCAAAACAAATAAGTTCAGAAATTAAGTTATGCGTAATAATGTGAAATGACACAGGGAAAAAGTATTGAACACATGAAGAAAGGGAGGTTCAAAAAGGCATGGAAAGCCAAGAAAATAGTTGAAAACTATCAGTAATTAAAAAGCAATCCAGCCCCCTGTCAGTGCAAATTATTAACAGCTGGTTCAGTCCCAACTGATGGCCTACAAAAAGGTTTCATTGCCAAGGTGTCACATAAGACACATCTCATGATGGGTAAAAGCAAAGAGCTGTCTCAAGACATTCGCAACCTAATTGTTGCAAGACATAATGATGGCATTGGTTATAGGCGCATTTCTAAGCTTCTGAATGTTCCAGTGAGCACTGTTGGGGCCATAATACGGAAGTGGAAAGACAATCATTTCACCATAAATTTGCCTCGACCAGGTGCTCCTCGTAAATTTGCCCATTCATCCTTCCTTCAATTATGTGTGTTTGCCAGTACCATTTGCTGAATGTTCCCACCTCCAAACTTCACTGTTGGTATGGTGTTTTTAGGGTGATGTGCAGTGCCATTTCTCCTCCAAACATGGTGTGTATTATGACATCCAAACAGTTCAATTTTGCTCTCATCTGACCACACTATATTCTCCCAGTATTTCAATGGCTTTTCCAAATGTTGTGCAGCAAACTTTAAACGAGCTTCAACATGCTTTTTTTCCAGCAATGGAGTCTTGTGTGGTGAGCGTGCATACAGGCCATGGCGGTGGAGTGCATTACTTAATGTTTTCTTTGAGACAACAGTACCTGCTAATTGCAGGTCTTTTTGAAGCTCTCCACAAGTGGTCCTTGGCTCTTGGACAACTCTTCTGATTATTCTTTTCACTCCTCTGCCAGAAATCTTGCGAGGAGCACCTGGTCGAGGCAAATTTATGGTGAAATGATTGTCTTTCCACTTCCGTATTATGGCCCCAACAGTGCTCACTGGAACATTCAGAAGCTTAGAAATGCGCCTATAACCAATGCCGTCATCATGTCTTGCAACAATTAGGTTGCGAATGTCTTGAGACAGCTCTTTGCTTTTACCCATCATAAGATGTGTCTTGTGTGACACCTTGGCAATGAGACCTTTTTGTAGGCCATCAGTTGGGACTGAACCAGCTGATAATAATTTGCACTGACGGGGCTGGATTGCTTTTTAATTACTGATAGTTTTCAGCTGTTGTCTTGGCTTTCCATGCCTTTTTGAACCTCCCTTTCTTCATGTGTTCAATACTTTTTCCCTGTGTCATTTCACATTATTACACATAACTTAATTTCTGAACTTATTTGTTTTGGTTTCTTTGTATGTATGGATTACTTGGGTTGTTACCAACATGTGGTAAAACTTTCATGTCAATAGCACCTTTGGAAATATATTTACTGAGAAAAATGGTGACGTGTTCAATACTTATTTCACCCGCTGTATGTACTGTACTGTTTCACACCCGTTGTATCCTGTGCCCGTGGCGAATAAACTTTGAAACTTGAAGATAAAGGAAACACTGGAGTAAATGAGAGATACACAGTATATTGAAAGCAGGTGCTTCCACACAGGTGTGGTTCCTGAGTTAAATAAGCAATTCACCTCCCAAAATGTCTCAAAGGCTACGTTTACACACAGGAACCCTAACCCTAACCATTCTCTACCCACTGAGCTACAGAGGACCGAGTCAGGTCACATTGTCAGGAAAACCTCTTGGCTCTTGTCACACTTCCCAGCTCTAAATGTGCATGATCTTATAATAAAACATTTACTTTATGGTTAGGGGAAAAAGTATGGTCAACTCAGAAGTTAATTCTACGTGACACAACTCCTAAACCTTTCTCACTCGACATGTCTCCTCTCCTAGCCTCTCATATCTGGTATTCCCTCTCATGTCACTGATGCAATAGTCATAGTATTGACAGCTGCCCCAATGTTATTTGTACCTTGCATCATTCTTCTGATTCAAAGGACAGGCTCCTGAGACACACCAACGTGTTGCCTGAGGGTCGTAACATCTTGACTCAAAATGGCTGCTGACATATAATGCCAAACTCCCCCCAAAAGTATTCTGGCGAAAGCTCAACTTTTCTTATAGTTTCTTTCACAGTACTGTTAGGGGTTCTTGATCTGCCGTATTGTAGTTGAGCTCAAGTGAACCAATTTGAAAGGGCACAATACATTTAAACTGACGCTTTTAAAAATCTTTATTCCAGGGATTTTTTTTTTTTTTAACCCCCTTTTGCTTGCGATTCAACCTTCTATGTTGAGACTTCTCATGTTTTCCGTCCGTATTACGGGGAGCTGAGAAATCCTTTTAAGTTGTCATTTTTTTCCTGGTGTCTTGCTGGCACACTGTTTGCTCCAGCGGGACTACAGTTTGTTTAAACAGATGTTGTCTTTGAAGAGCTCAGACAGGGGCACGCCATTTTCTAGCATGACTGTCACACAGGGAAAAGTATTCACATGGCTTCACGTAAGGACATTCCTACCTGGATCCATCAGTAAGCATTACATCAATGACATAAAAACGGAGAGCCGCGGAGACACTGGGATTTTGTTAAATACACCTGACAACTAATGAAGATTAGTTGACCAGGTGTGCTAGTTTTTGAATAGATCAAATAAGTGAAACTAGCTGGAGGTTTGGGAAACACTGAAATGGACGGTCTTGTCATTCTGTTAAAGGGGTTAAATTAGTCTCAGATGTAGGGTTGGATAGATGTCAGCTGAATGGACATCCATACTAATATGTAACAATGATCAGGGATGCAAACTGGTGATGGACCAAAAAGGTGACACTTTTTTTTTTTTACCGAAACTTGCAAAATATCTCTGCTACGGGGAAATGCAGGTTTTAACTAATTAAACAAATAATATGATCTACATGAACATTCTCTGTGTTTAAAATGAAGTGGTTAATGTGAACCTAACTCACAGCTAAAAAATATAAAGAAACCAATCCAATGTTATTTGTTGCCTCGACTTTACTCCAAATGACACTGAAGTCTTGGGAAAAAAAACAATACAGTAATATTGCAGTTAGCCATGACAGCCTTTATAATAGAACGCTTGTGACATCACACATCTAAATATTGCACTTGGGGAAAAAAGTAGAAATAGAATTAAACAAACAGGCATTCTATTTTTGCTCTATTATATTGGCCACTATAGTAGACATCGATCAAGGCTACATGTTTGCAAAAATAACATTCACTGAGTAAAAAAATGTCATAATCCCCCCTCACTCACACACAAGTGTTACTGTCAAGTTCAACACAACAAAAGCAATCTCTTTGGGCTACACTGCACATTATTACATTGTACACTTTCTGCGTGTGGACATCTGTTCTACAATGTGCCAGCAGAGCATGATACCCTTTGTTGACATAATTTATCTATTTCAGGCAGAGTACACCTGTCATACCCCTTTTTATCCACTGTATTGAAAAAGTGAGAGAGGGAAAACAGTCATCAGCAATTAGATCATCTCTAACCAATCAGAGTATCAAAGCCAATTATGAATTTTAGAATGTGTTTGCGTTCTGGAAATCATCGGGGAGGTACTCAAATCCAGACTCATTGCTGAGAAGAAACTAACATCCGCAGGCGTGGCGTAGCGTTTGGCTGGAGGAAGGAGTTTGTGTAGCCCAGCAACTATTAAGACCCTCATCCGCAGGCGTGGCGTAGCGTTTGGCTGGAGGAAGGAGTTTGTGTAGCCCAGCAACTATTAAGACCCTCTGTTGGTATTTCCTTTATTTTGACAGTTACATGTATAGGCCATTTAGCAGATGCTTTTATACAAAGCGATTTAGTCATGCGTGCATACATTTATGTATGGGTGGTGGAGGGAAAGTGTGTGGTGTTCCTTTCACCTCTATAGTGGCATCCACCTTAAGCCAGGCCCAGCTCCAGCTACACTTCATCCCTGAATCCACATGTTTAACAAGCAATGCCTCATTGTCACCTAGTTATCTCATTCTAAAAATTAACCACATACTGCAGAGGGAAAACATCAGTTCACAGATAGTTACTTTGTTAGCTAGTTAACATTTCACACAGATTGCCAGGGTCCAGTAAGCAACTAACGTGTTATAACTTGAGGAACGGCAAGGAGTCGTATAACGTTACCAGTTAATACTATAGCGAAATTGGTTAGGTTACTAACGTTAGCTCATATGATGTTGTTACGTTAGCTGTCTGACTTTATTAGCCAGCTAATTTTCATACCATAAACTAAATTATTTGATCCGTTAAGTTGGCTAATGTTGCTCAACATTTCTCTGGCTAGCTAACGCGGAGAATTCGATCCAGCTAACATTAGCAAGATACTTAACAATGCTAATAATACTTGTTCCACCACACTTTCTCCCTCACCTCAAACTTTCTAAATGCCAGTTGTTTTTCGGTTACAGCTCACGATGTACGCTTCATCACCTTCTCATTTGTTGTCTAATCGGGTGCCTACCTCTTCGTTATCGTTCAGGGGACACACTGCTGTAATCAGCAAGCTGCCTTTCTACTCTCTGCTGTCCAGAGCGCGCCGTTTCCATAGAGACAGCTGTATGCTGTAACGTTCTGTTGTTATGTGAATGATTGGCTAAGCCTTGGATACAGCCAGTATTGCTCCAAACGCGCATCACTCGTTCGCTTAGACAGTAGCATCCAAAGCCCCCCACAAAAAGTAATTTTCTCATCGGATCTACACGAATCACGTAGGTCACCTATTTTGAATTCAAAACGGCAAATTTCTACAAAAGGTGACTAGTTTGCATCCCTGAATGATATCTCTCTCCTTCCTAGGTTCCAGTCCACGTGTTTCTGGACTTGTCCACTCTGCAGTGTAGACATCTCAGTGACTCTGTAGAACTCTTTGTCCTGGACCTCATGAACACCAACGTCAACTATACCAACAGAGATGTCAAGGTAAAGACACAACTCGCCAGCTTCATTTACTTATACATGATCAGGTATCATCTGAAACATTCATATATTTTTTTTAAAACATGGTAAATGGCAACATTGTCTGTTTACACATTGTTCTGAGTATAACACTGAGTTGCCAGATCCCTTGGCAGTATCAGTACTTCCAATGAGCTGTGGCCCTGACCATAGAAATACAATGACAATTTTATTGATTACAATAGTCCATTTCTATGGCCCTGACTCTCTCTCTGTGTTTGTCCCAGGTCCAGGCCAGTGCCTCAGGCAGGGTGACTGCTGTCCCCTTCTGGTACCAGATCCACCTGAACAAGGAGATCAGCGTGAGCACCTTCAACCAGGACTCCCACTGGAAGCAGGCTGCCGTGGTGCTGCACCAGCCCCTGGAGGTGAGCGAGGGAGACTGGGTACGACTGGCCGTCACCCTGCAGAAGAGCTCCATCTCCATATCAGCCTGTATAGAGGAAGAGGCTGCGATGGGGACTGTGGATTCTGTTAGAGATTCCGCTCAGTGACTGTCTGTGAGAAGTAGGTGGCTGGTGATATGGACAGTACAAGAGTCAACTTCATAAGTGTTTTAAAGGAGGGAGTTGGAGTGCTTTTGATTCTACAAGAGCAGCAATTCCACACAGTCTTAATGGGAGGGAGAGGTCAATGTATCACTGGATTCTATACTATGAGTGTGAATTGCATACTTGTCGAGGCGGGGAAGGGATTGGTGGACTATGGATTTTCCGGAAGCATCAGCTCTAAAATGACCCTACAAGGTCTACAATAGCTACCATCTCAATATACCTCAGGACTTTCACAAATACATTTTGATGTTTGATATGCTTATCATGAGACGTTTTGGTCTTCAGTGTGTTCATAATCTTGTTTTGGAATGACGTCTCTTGATTATAGTTGCAGTCATTAAAAAAATGTTTTGTATCAGCCCTTGCATTTATTTCAAAAGAAAAATACTCATTAGAAATCAAAGAAAATCATTATGAACAAACAAGGGTCTTGGTGTCATCTCAACAGAATTGTGTCAATTCCTCATTGACGCAAACAAAAACTGACTGCCACATTGAATTTAATTGAATTTATTGGAGGGTGAATGTTTGGAACCTTGAGTTGAACTCTCAAAGACAAAGGTACGTTTGATGTAGTACTTCCTTCTGAAGGTTAATGCTTTGTGACAAACATTGTCAGGTAAGGCAATAGCTGCACACATTTCTGATATTAAGAAATTCTACTAATTGATGACAATTAAACAAGTAAAAGACTGATAAATCAATCCCTTTCTGTACGGTAAATCACAACTTATAGCCTTGAAAAGCTAACATGCCAGTCAAGTTTAAAACAGAAATTAGAATGGTAAGAAATGTCATCTATAACCATGCCTATGTAAGCATCAGGTTATATTTACAAATAAGAGGCAGATGTCAAATGTGTGAATTACTTAAGTGGATATAGTGTGGATCCACTAGGACCACGTACGGCACATAGAAGAACAAGGCATCTGAGAAGACTATAGAGACTACCCAGCTGTTAGTTAATGCCAAAGTGAGACAGAGCTTCGTGCTTATGTAACAGGTTTGAAGACCGCATTCAATTATGTGCAAACCAATGATGTACAGTTGAAGTCGGAAGTTTACATACACTTTGAAGTCATTAAAACTCATTTTTTAACCACTCCACAGATTTCATGTTAACACACTATAGTAAGTCGGTTAGGACATCTACTTTGTGCATGACACAAGTAATTCTTCCAACAATTGTTTAGAGATCATTTCACTTATAATTCACTATATCACAATTCCAGTGAGTCAGAGGTTTACATACACTGAGTTGACTGTGCCTTTAAACAGCTTGGAAAATTCCAGAAAATGATTTCATGGCTTTAGAAGCTTCTGATAAGCTAATTGACATCATTTCAATTGGAGGTGTACCTGTGGATGTATTTCAAGGCCTACCTTCAAACTCAGTGCCTCTATGCTCAACATCATGGGAAAATCCAAAGAAATCAGCCAAGACCTCAGGGAAAAAAATGTTCACCTCTACAAGTCTGGTTCATCCTTGGGAGCTATTTCCAAACGCCTGAAGGTACCACGTTCATCTGTACAAACAATAGTACACAAGTATAAACACCATGGGACCACGCAGCCATCATACCGCTCAGGAAGGAGACACGTTCTGTCTCCTAGAGATGAATGTACTTTGGTGTGAAAAGTGCAAATCAATCCCAGAACAACAGCAAAGGACCTTGTGAAGATGCTGGAGGAAACAGGTACAAAAGTATCTATATCCACAGTAAAACAAGTCCTATATCGACATAACCTGAAAGGCCACTCAGCAAGGAAGAAGCCACTGCTCCAAAACCACCATAAAAAAGCCAGACTATGGTTTGCACATGGGGAGAAAGATTGTACTTTTTGGAGAAATGTCCTCTGGTCTGATGAAACAAAAATAGAACTGTTTGGCCATAATGACCATTGTTATGTTTGGAGGAAAAGGGTGAGGCTTGCAAGCCGAATAACACTATCCCAACCATGAAGCACGGGGGTGACAGCATCATGTTGTGGGAGTGCTTTGCTGCAGGAGGGACTGGTGCACTTCACAAAATAGATGACATCATGAGGAAGGAAAATTATGTGGATATATTAAAGCAACATCTCAAGAAATCAGTCAGGAAGTTAAAGCTTGGTCGCAAATGAGTCTTCCAAATGGACAATGACCCAAAGCATACTTCCAAAGTTGTGGCAAAATGGCTTAAGGACATCAAAGTCAAGGTAATGGAATGGCCATCACATAGCCCTGACCTCAATCCTATAGAAAATGTGTGGGCAGAACTGAAAAAGCGTGGGGGCCTCCCGAGTGGTGCAGTGGTCTACTGCATTACTACAGATGCGGGTTCGAGCCGCGACCGGGAGACCCATGAGGCGATGCACAATTGCCCCAGCGTCGTCCGGGTTAGGGGAGGGTTTGGCAGGCCGGGTTGTCCTTGTCCCATCGCGGTCTAGCATCTCCTGTGGCGGGCCGGGCGCATGCACGTTGACTCAGTCGCCAGGTTTACGGTGGTTCCTCCGACACATTGGTGCCGCTGCCTTCCGGGTTAAGCATTCATTGGTGGGTTGTTTCGGAGGACGCACGGCTCTCAACCTTCGCCTCTCCCGAGTCCGTACGGGAGTTGTAGCGATTGGACAAGACTGTAACTACCAATTGGATATGACGAAATTGGGGAGAAAAAAAAAAGAAAAAGAAATGAAAAAGCGTGTGCGAGCAAGGAGGCCTACAAACCTGACTCAGTTACACCTGTTCTGTCAGGAGGAATGGGCCAAAATTCACCAATTTATTGTGTGAAGCTTGTGGAAGGCAACCCGAAACGTTTGACCCAAGTTAAACAATTTAAAGGCAACGCTACCAAATACTAATTGACTGTATGTAAACTTCTGACCCACTGGGACTCTGCTATTATTCTGACATTTCACATTCTTAAAATAAAGTGGTGATCCTAACTCGCCTAAGACAGGGAATTTTTACTAGGATTAAATGTCAAGAATTGTGAAAAACTGAGTTTATGTAAACTTCCAACTTCAACTGTATATAAACCAATCATTGGTGAAAATCAGTATTTTGTTTTAGTTTAAAAGCTACATATAATACTTTTAACATTTTCGTAGCAACAACTAAAACCCTTGGGGTATACAATTAATGAGTTTGTCAGGTGCTATTATAGAAAAAGTATACTGGAGAAATCTCTCACAGGCTTTTTAACTTGAAGTCCAGACCCATTACAATGAAGAGGGGTCATACTAAAATAAGGTATTGAGGTACCGTACTTTACCATTATCACTCAGTAGTACAATACAGAAACAAGGAAAAATATCTTAAGTGTCAAGAGACCCTTACGAAAGCTTATGAACATTCTTCGAGCTGTCATTGACAGAGGTCCATCTGCATCAGCCCTAGTGGACGAATGATTCACTACAATATTGCTTAATTAACGTGTGCTTTTTGATCGCTTGCTTTAATTTGTTCATGTGCGGGTTAGTCAAATATCGTCTGGAGGGAAACGTAGCCGAGGCCATACTTTGTTCCTGGCCAACTGTGTTTGGTATAATGTGTATTCAGAGTCTCCATTGGAGGATTTTGTGCGATGGCGCTAAGCTAGTTGATAACGACAAGGTTGTCTGTAACCGAGTCTGTTGACTCGTTGGTGGAGTTTCTGGGCTCTGGGGCTGGTCTACCATCATCTTCCCTCTCCTCTCCAATCCACTGAGCATTGCTGAGCCCGGCGGGGGCCGACAGGGAGTGGGGCGTTTGGGTTTTGCCCAGGCCCTGGTACCGACCCTTGGGGGATGCCGGGTTGGACATGGCCTCCGTGGGTCCGATGGCGTCCGGGGAGCCTGGAGAAAGCAGGCCTGAGCGCTCGCCGTCGTCCTCCGCCTCACCGAAGTAGGTCTTCCTAGGTCGGCCCATAACCGTTCTCCCTGTTACAGAGCAGAAAGAGTGGGTGCTTGAAGACAAGAGAATGGCAATACACTTACATAATGAGGAAAACTATCAAAGTCTTCAAGATTTTGAGAGTAGCCCTTTTCAATTCTCTCATGACATTATATTAACATAAATTGAGTAGCTAGCCAATGCATTTGGTTCTGAGATTAAACTTTTTCAAGCAAAGTTCTTAACAGCAGCTTCTTTGATTCCATCCATGCGTTCCGCTATGCATGACCGCTACGGAGTCAAGCCAGATGGGATGAGAACTAACCGACGTTGCGGACTTGCTCAGAGATGTCAGCCCTGACGTCAGAGATGTCCCACATGGCCAGGAACGAGTCAAAGCAGGATCCCTCCTCAGCCTCCTGGATGTAGGGCTTGTAGGTGAAGCTGAAGTGGTGGGCGATGGCCGCCAGGAACATCTCCACACAGATGATGAAGTCCTGGATGAAGCATGGATGAAAGCTTGACTGTATAGCAAAGCAAGTCTATTCTCACACCTGTTTCATCTATTTAGTATGTAACAAACCATCAGATCTATTTAATCAATTTAGAAATCTATACAGGATAGAAGTCCTTGAGATGAATCATCTCGTTTTCTAGGGCCTCAACAGATATTATACCAAACAAGTAGTTTTACAACTGCATTACTACAGCTTTATGTAGCATTGTAGTAACAAGTGTTACTATGGCGTTGTACAGGGTTGGTATTGTGTTGCATTACCTGTAGGCCTGTAGCTACAGCCTCCACACTGTCCCAGTCCCACGTGTGCCTCTCTGAGATCACTCCCACCTTGACCAGGAGAGCGATGAACGCAGCTTGCCTAAGATAGAGTCCAGACAACAGAGTGGAAATAATCAATTCTCTACACCGCAGCCAACACAGGAAACGCATTAACACAATGACTGGCTATAATCCACACAGGTTTAAGACATACTCTGTTAACAAGTCCTACACATGCAATTCTGAAAAAAATTGTTAATAGAAATACGAATGGGCAGCCAAAACTGTTTCTTTAAACTTTTAGATGAATTGTCCCGAGGGCGGGATGCTATCCTGTATAGGTTAATGGATAACAATGCTAGATCCATGAATGGCAGACACGATGACTGGTAAACAAATGAGTTATTAACCATGGAGGTCGATAACCTGGTCCCAGATCTGTTTGTGCTACGTCAATGGCTTGACATTGAGCATAGGAGTTGGCAAGACAGCACAAACAGATCTGCAACCAGGCTAAGAGGAAGATGCAGGTGATCCAAAATGGCCACCAAACTAAATAAAAAAAAAACACTCACCAGAAGGAGACGAACACCACCATTTTGACACACAGGAACTTCCCCACTGGTCTGATGGGGGCCAGTTCCTCTCTTAGGGCCTTGTAGAATAGGACCAAGCAGTACATGGCAAACTGGGTGAGAGAGAAGGAGAGAGAGAGAAAGAGAGAGTGAAATCAATAATGATAAGAGAGCGAGATCACATACTGAACTGAATGCTAAATATTTAATCATGTTATCTTTGTGGTGGTGGTATGGTGACAGGAAGTTTACAGCAATGTGAAGACGTGTGAAAAATACAGAACCTACCAGCTGGGACATATTGTTGAATATCACCAGGTACGTCCATGCATTGGTTGAGCTGAAGTTACCTTCATCATACACACCACAGAGCTGACATATCCTATAGGATAGTGAATGGAGACATATGATATGACTTGATAAAAACAGTCAACATATGTGGTGAGTGTGAGGGAATAGGTTATGTAGTTTAGACCGCACAATACAGCTCACTACCACTTCCACACTCCAGTCCCCCAGGGGCCAGCAGCAACCTTGTCCAGGTGCTGAGCCTGCTTGATAAGCACATCAGGTGCTGCCATTTAGGGTAGTTATCAGTCAGAGTGCCCTCTTGGAGAGCCGTGGGGCTGCTGGTTGGTTTGGTGGCCATGAGACTTATTTCATTTTTTTTATCTTTAGGTTTGGGCATGCCTTTGGTATTTTTCCTTTTTGTACATATTTATGTTTCGTCATCTGAACAAATAATAATCTGCTTGGACTGGCCGACCAAGAGAGACAGAGCTGTCCCTGGACCAGGGTAAGGTTGCTGTCTCCCTGGGAACATGTACATTCAACATTTAGGCATATAACATGAGTCCATCCTGAATGGAATAGCAGATCCTGTGCAAAACACTTACAGGGCAATAACTGTTGTGACTGGTCTGACAACTGTGTACTGCAATACTCCCAGCTTGCATCTCAATAGCAATACCCTGCAATAGGAAAACATGGGATACATTATTAAGGAAAGACATTCAGACAAGATGTTAGCTTTTCCCCCACTCTAAAATAGCATTAACATCTTACTATCTGCAGCTTTCTTTTTCATTAATTTCTTCAATTTCTTAAAATCAATAACATCCTATGAAGAAAGATGTTGCAATACTTCTGGCTAAATTCGCAGATGCACAGCATTAGTTCTTTATGTTGGTGCATTTTTCCTGAATGAGAACATGTTGTTCCACTTGTAAACACTTCTGGTTCTGTTCTTAATCAACTACAGGCAGACATGCTACATATTACTATCGTTCCCTGACTGGGGCTCATTTGGGGCTGGCGAGTAGCAATGGAGACTTGGAGAGACTTCCAGCAGCCAAACAAACACCTTGAAGGTGAACCTTCTAGAAATAGACTCAAAATGGAAGCCACATAGACTGGAGCCACTAACACACAACTTCCTGTTTGGATTATGATCCTGATATACATTTATACTGAAACATGAATGTTCATTATAGCACATAATCCTAAAATATCCCTTCATAACATGTAAAACAAACAAGTGGTAGTTGATTGCTGCACAAAAACATACACCTTCATCCTAAAATGTAAAAATTATAACACATGGCATGAATAATATTGTAGCTCCTTATTAGCCTGGTTGTTTGTGTGGTAATGCCATAGAGATTGATAGAGGACTCTAGTGGCCAAAAGCCAGTTTTAGCATGGACAGCGCCATTGAGGACTTTCACCATTTTGAAGTAGTCAACTGGGTGGGACTTCCTATGGTTTAAGGAAGGATCACATAATTCCATCCACGTCATAAGGAGGGATCAGCCAATGAATTATAAGTGATCAAACATTTCATAACTGCAGGCTGCAGTAAATTTGACAAACTCACTCTCCCATGGGCCATGGCGGGCAGCAGCAGAGGGGAGGAAGGTGTTTTTGCTGCTCCTGCACCTCCAGCATCAGTATGAGGCTGGGGTACTGGTTACCCATGGTGGAGGTGGGGGGGAGGGAGAGACAGAGAGCGAGAGGTAGAAATTAAGTGAGGATATTGAAATAAATGTAAGATACTCAGTCTAGCCTGGGATCCAGACGTGTTTGTGCTAGACTTATGGTTTGACATATGACAAAGAGTGGCCATGATTGGAATGTTGGAACAAACAGCTCTGGGATCATTCTCAGTCAGGTCATGACAAGAATGTGTACCTGGTTTCCCAGGTAGTTGAGCAGGAAGATCATGAAGTTGTAGATGACGTATGCCTCGTAGCACTCCCTGCACGTGTCCACGTAGATGGCAATGCTGGGGTACTTCAGCGCAATCCACTGTGTGAGAGAGAAAGAGAGAGAGTGGGAGAGGAATGGGATCATAGATGGGTCATTACATTATCTCAATGATATGTTGCATGATAATAGTGAACAGTTGAAACTATTGAAAACATTTACTCTGTCAGGAAGTGTTTTTGTTTTTATAAAAGAGCTCTGGAAGTAGAATAATGGAAACCGTGTGATGGGGGAACTCTGAGAGTAGCATTTAGATGCTAATTGCCATAGCGAAACCAATTCAAATTGAAGCGCCACGCTCATGTCAGGTGATTTTCAGTTTTACTACTGTCAAAGCTACAGTGACTTTTTCTGTTAACTTCTTCTGTCAAATATTTGTAACTTAACAATAAACCAATGCTGACTTTTAAGAACACCAAGAATAGAAGGTATTACTTACACTGTCCAAACTGTAAATGGGTACCATCCATAATATTCTGTCATAAAAAGAAGATGAGATCATGCACATTCACAATCAGTTATATTGTACATCATTCAAGATAAAGGCACACACCCATGGTGGTAATGAAGTAATAATATAATTTAGCTGTGACAGAGTAGCCTATCCCTTACCTGATAATTGGCTTCTGTAGCTCTGGTTGAGTATAGTTCACAAGATGCTGCAGGATCCCCCATAGTGATATGGGTATGGTCATGAACACGAATATCCCAGCTATGAACCATGCTTTGTTATGGGTACCAACCTGAAAGGTATACATGACGTATATAATCAACATCCAAACAACAATGCATGGACTAGACTATTCGGTGTCAAGTAACGTTAACGATATGATTGGGCTGCAATGATACCAACTGACCTTTGATTTCTGTAGCTCCCAGATGCACAGGGGTAGTAGGACGACAAGCACAACCAGAAAGTATAGAAGAACGACCAGAGGCCGAATCCATCTCCTCCAGTTGCCACAAGTACAAGGCATATTTGTAAGCTAGTTAGCCACAGCAAGTTGGCCAGCTTCCTACACTCAGTAGGGCAATGGGGGGGATTGCTGAAAACAAAGCTAATGCTAGCAAGCCAACTAGCTAACATCTAGCTATTACAGCTGCCAGCTATAGCTTGGTATATAAGAGTTCGTTTCAAATGTCCTTTGGGAAGCATGAATACTGTTCGACGACTTCCAAACACTTTGTAACGTTAGTAAGCAATGTAGCTGCTTTGCTAAACCATAAATTGGTAGCTAGCTAGCTAGCTAACGTTAGTCAGCTGATCTCAATATGTAAACAAACAATGAATCCACGCTGCATCCATTCCGAGCGAAAGCTCTTGATAAAAATTATAATCTAATAATCTGCAACTGGTCGCAGTTCTTGTATTAATAACGATATATTCATTTCTAAAACTTCCTAAAAATCTAAATAAATTGTACAGCGTAACTGTTGGTTACTTCTTGTTGACGTTCTTGACAAATGCCGCCCATGGTTCAATCTGATTGGATATGGAAAAGATCTCTACTTGTTTTGAAGACTTGGCCACAAATGTAGTTCAGTTTATCTGCAGTCTGAATCCTCATGTATTCTCCACTAGATGGCAATGCAAATCAATCGTTCTCATACTATTTCACATAAGTGTAAAATGATAATTAGTTGAAATGACCAACAATTGTTAAGAATAACTGTATAAAATAATGACAAAGTATAAATGTGTTATCCACTGAGGAAATTCATTTTCATCTTCATCGTGCTCCACATTGAGCTAGCCTAACTTCTAAAAATTTTTCATAGAAAATACCACAAATATGCATTTGTTTAATATTATTTGTACATCCATTGACTATATACATATACAAAATACTGGGGTTCGCCTCTCTCTCAATTCAATTAAAGGTTTTCTCTCTCTCTTCTTTCTCTCTCTCTTCTCTCTTCTCTCTCTCTCTCTCTCTCTCCTTTCTCTCTCATTTATATATATTTATTTCCTTGCTGTAAAACATGTGGCCTGTAAATAAATGGTTCTAATTAAAATTCTTAAGAAGTGAGCAATGGTGTGGGATTATTAACTTAAAAAGCTCCACTAATTCCTGCTTTCAGAAAGGTGCAAGTCAGCACTAAATATTTAGTGACTCCATTTGTTCAAAGTAAGATAGCACAATGAAGATGAATGACAATAGGAATGTATTTGGCTAAAGTTGCTTTAAAAAAAGCTTTACTACAAGCTATTACAAGGCCTTCGTTTGAAAAACACAACGACCATCTGTGTATCCTTTAGACAATTGAAATTGTTAAATAATCTCAGAGAAGCATCCGTAGCTCCGTTAATAAGAGTGGAGAAAATAGGACATATTCAATTAGGCTCTCTTTCCTTTGTCCAAATTAATGTTTTCAATTGATTTATTCCAGTTGAAAGTTGTTTAACAGAACATTAGGCTCCACATTGAATACATTTAACCACAACAGAGAATGTGATCTGTGTGGGGAAGCAGAGAAAGTCAAGGATGTGGGATTTGAGCTTATGTTTCTTAGAGCTACATGTAAAAAAAAATGAAAGAATGAATGTATGTATGTGCATTTACAACAGTGAAGACACAAGGACTACATGTCTTACCACAGAGTGGAAACTTCAACATTTTAATATGTTTATTAGAGTGACAATCTTCTTATACCTCAAAATGCAGTGGGGTTGAAGTGAAGGTCTGTATACTTATTTCATGACTTGAAGCCAGTGCCGGGAACTAGGAACTGTTTTAATGTGTTGGCCTGACCTGCTCTTTTAACAAACAACCTCTCTCAGTCACGAAACCAAGAAAGTTTTATAACCCCTCGGCGGTCTGCTTCAAATACTTCAATTACTCTCTCAACGGTGACGAAGAGTGAAATAATGTTTTACACAGAGAAGGTTGTCGGCATGAACTTTTCCATGATGGTGGGTTGAGTTGACTAGGCTTGTAAAACAAAATAGTAGTCGTTCTCCCTCGTTGTTCACTCATTGTTTGTTTAGTTCTGGGAATGAATTACAAGATTTTAAGGAGTTTTGTTGCCAGCAATTTGTTTCACTATAGCTGTTCTGACATTGTTCTAAAGGATTTTATAGTCAAACAGCTTTGAGTATGAAGAAAGTTCTAGAAAGAGCCTTGGGAGGAGAAGTCTGACTATGAGTCTTTCTCTCCTCTCTTTCGTTCAGAATGCGTTTCCCTGTTTAATGAGTGGAGGCAGAACTTTCCTTGGTGTTGCACCATCCGTCCCCATCGTTTCCCTAGTTACTGCCCCACAGTCACAGAAATCACTGGTTGTTACCAGGCAGATTGTTCATGAATTTTGAATTGATCCTTTTGGCTTTTATAAATTAGAAATGGTCTTTGCCACAATAGTCATGCGAGTAAACTGCCGCCTTGGTGGGTTATAGCTTGGAGGGATTGCTATGCAAAATTGCATTAGGAACACAGCCATGTTAGGGCCGGGTAGGATAAACATGTGCTGTGTTTGATCAAACTGAAAACATATTTGAGCATAGACAATGTGACATCGATAAGATCCCACCGAAGCATCATTTTACAGTGCAAAATAAGATTATTTGGATGGCAAATAGAACTGTAGGAGGATTTGTTAAGGAATTTGAATGATCGGGGACGGTGGCGTAATGGATAATGTGTCTGACGACGGATCAGAAGATTCTAGGTTTGACTCCTGGCTCGCTTGGCACTGTATTTAAGGGCCTCCCAAGTGGCACAGCGGTCTAAGGCACTGCATCGCATTGCTAGAGGCATCACTACAAACCCAGGTTTGATCCCGGGCTGTTTCACAACCGGCCATCATCGGGAGTTCCATAGGGCGACGCACAATTGGCCATCGCGTTCTAAGCGACTCCTTGTGGCAGGTCGGGCGCCTGCAGGCTGACCTCGGTCGTCAGTTGAACAGTGATTCCTCCGACACATTGGTGCGGCTGGCTTCCGGGTTAAGCAGGCGGGTGTTAAGAAGCGTGCTTCGGCGGGTCATGTTTCAGAGAACGCATGACTCGACCTTCACCTCTCGAGCCCTTTGGGGAGTTGCAGCGATGAGACAAGATCGAAATTGGGGAGAAAAAGGGGGTAAAAATACATTATTAATAAAAACATTTAATGAACTGAACAGGTCTTGTTACGTAGTTATAAAACATCTCAAAGTAGGAGTGCTGATCTAGGACCAGGTCTCCTTTTTCCATCGAATCACATTCATTATGATCTGAAAAGCAACACTGATCTCAGATCAGCAGTCTTACTCCGAGACGCTTTATGAATATGGGCCCTGCGAAGTTACTGTATGAAAATCAATTTATGCAGAGGTGGAGCCATACTGTCTGATTGCTGACTAGCACCAAGTGATACAGTATCAGCCAAAGTGCACCGCCCTCATCAGGGGAATACACAAGTCTGCAATTATTCAGAGATTATTTATTTATCTTAATACATCTGCCTAACGCCTGTGTGTTTGGAAGTGTTCAAACTCACCCAGGGAACTCACTTCAGTTGTGCAGTTTCGACTCCTAAACAATAACCTAACAGATTGGAATAGAATAGATTTTTAGCTGTGATGGCTTGGTTGTGGTAAGGCCTCTTACTCCCACCTAGGGGAGGAGAGAGGCACACAACCAAGTCATCACACCCTAACTAGGGTGATTATCATCCCCAATCAGAGACAGCTGTCTAGCGTTGTCTCTGATTGGGGATAGTATATAGGACCCACACACTTCCACCTGTGTGTGGATCATTGTTCTTGTGTTTGTCTGCTCTGCCAGAAGCCACAGTAAGTCACCGTGTTTTGTTTGTTTGCTTGTTAGTAAGTTTTTGTTTTCACTCTCCTTTTGATTTGAATGCTTCGCGAGTACACCTCATTCAATAAAAAGGATGACACTTCACCAGCGCTCCGTCTATAGTCCCATATATCCGATGCACCGTGACAGAATGATCCACCACCCTGGGACGCAACGGGGGATTACTTTGGGAGATATCCTCCTCGGTATGGGGAAAATTACCGAGGAGGAACACTCCCATTATCGTGCGGTGGAGGAAGGCTGGTGTCCGGAGCAGAGGCGCCGAAGACGGGGGAAACGTCACCGGGCGAAAGCGAGGGACCAGCCTGGAGCCCAGAAAAACCCCCAAACTGATTTTGGGGGGGGGCTATGGGGGTGGTCGGGGATCGAGGGAGAAGAGCCCCGACCACTGCACTCGTGGGGGTTCCAGGAGGAGCCCCTACAGCCGTGGGAACGGGAGTACAGAGAGGAGTCGGAGGAAGACGACGACGATGTGCTTCTGTTCCCTCACTCGTGGGGGTTCCCGGAAGAGCCCTCACAGGATGGGGATTGGCGGTGGAGTAGGCACGACAGGGACAGTCGTGCTCCAGCGCCAGTTCCCAGTCCGGTGCCTCCAGCGCCGGTCCAGAGTCGGAGGAAGAGGAGACCGACTCAGCGCACCACACCATCGGTGCGCAACACTAGCCCGGTGCGACCCGTACCAGCTAAACGCACCCAGCCAACGGTGCGTTTCCCCAGCCCGGTACGGCCCGCGCCTGCTCCGCGCACCAGCCAAACGGTGCGTTTCCCCAGCCCGGCGCAACCCGTGCCAGCTAAACGCACTAGCCAAACGGTGCGTTTCCCCAGCCCGGCGCGACCCGTGCCAGCGCCTCGCATCAGACCACTGGTGCGTTTCCCCAGTCCTGTACGCCCCGTGCCTACTCCTCGCACGGAGGCTACAACGACGACAGCCAGCCCAACTACAGGGCTGGAAACCATCTCTGCGTCGGTGTCCAGGGTGGGCACGACGTTCAGCCCCGCTGTGGAGCAGGAGCTCCATAGCGCGTCGGTGCCCAGTGTGGGGCCGACAGCCAGCCCAACCAGAGGGCTGGAAACCATCTCTGCGTCGGTGCCCAGGGTGGACACGACGCTCAGCCCCGCTGTGGAGCAGGAGCTCCATAGCGCGTCGGTGCCCAGTGTGGGGCCGACAGCCAGCCCAACCAGAGGGCTGGAAACCATCTCTGCGTCGGTGCCCAGGGTGGGCACGACGTTCAGCCCCGCTGTGGAGCAGGAGCTCCATAGCGTGTCGGTGCCCAGTCTGGGGCCGACAGCCAGCCCAACCACAGAGCTGGAAACCCTCTCCGCGTCGGTGCCCAGGGTGGGCACGACGTTCAGCCCCGCTGTGGAGCAGGAGCTCCATAGCGCGTCGGTGCCCAGTCTGGGGCCGACAGCCAGCCCAACCAGAGGGCTGGAAACCATCTCTGCGTCAGTGCCCAGGGTGGGCACGACGTTCAGCCCCACCAGAGGGTTGGGAACCATCTCTGCGTCGGTGCCCAGGGTGGGCACGACGTTCAGTCCCGCTGTGGAGCAGGAGCTCCATAGCGTGTCGGTGCCCAGTCTGGGGCCGACAGCCAGACCAGCTGCAGGGCTGAAGACCACCTCTGCGTCGGTGCCCAGGGTGGGCACGGCATCCAGCCTGAGGTCTCCAGTGAAGGTCAGCAGCCCGAGGCCTCCTGTGACGGTCAGTAGCCTGAGGCCTCCTGTAAAGGTCAGCAGCCTGAGGCCTCCTGTGAAGGTCAGCAGCCCGAGACCTCCGGAGAAGGTCAGCAGCCCGAGGCCTCCAGAGAAGGTCAGCAGCCCGAGACCTCCGGAGAAGGTCAACAGCCCGAGGCCTCCGGAGAAGGTCAGCAGCCCGAGGCCTCCAGAGAAGGTCAGCAGCCCGAGGCCTCCAGAGAAGGTCAGCAGCCCGAGGCCTCCAGAGAAGGTCAGCAGCCCGAGGCCTCCAGAGAAGGTCAGCAGCCCGAGGCCTCCAGAGAAGGTCAGCAGCCCGAGGCCTCCAGAGAAGGTCAGCAGCCCGAGGCCTCCAGAGAAGGTCAGCAGCCCGAGGCCTCCAGAGAAGGTCAGCAGCCCGAGGCCTCCAGTGAAGGTCAGCCGCCCGAGGCCTCCAGTGAAGGTCAGCCGCCCGAGGCCTCCAGTGAAGGTCAGCCGCCCGAGGCCTCCAGTGAAGGTCAGCAGCCCGAGGCCTCCAGGGAAGGTCAGCAGCCCGAGGCCTCCAGCGAAGGTCAGCAGCCCGAGGCCTCCAGCGAAGGTCAGCAGCCCGAGGCCTCCAGCGAAGGTCAGCAGCCCGAGGCCTCCAGCGAAGGTCAGCAGCCCGAGGCCTCCAGCGAAGGTCAGCGCCACGCCACCTCCAGCGAAGGTCAGCGCCACGCCACCTCCAGCGAAGGTCAGCGCCACGCCACCTCCAGCGAAGGTCAGCGCCACGCCACCTCCAGCGAAGGTCAGCGCCGCGCCACCTCCAGCGAAGGTCAGCGCCGCGCCACCTCCAGCGAAGGTCAGCGCCGCGCCACCTCCAGCGAAGGTCAGCGCCGCGCCACCTCCAGCGAAGGTCAGCGCCGCGCCACCTCCAGCGAAGGTCAGCGCCGCGCCACCTCCAGCGAACGTCAGCGTTCCGGAGCCTCCAGCCACAGCTCAAGGCCTGGAGCCTCCTCCACCGGTGCCCAGTCCGGGGCCGGTCGTCTGCGTCGCTCCAGTGCCGGAGCAGTCCGCTCCACCGGTGCCCAGTCCGGGGCCGGTCGTCTACGTCGCTCCCTTGACGGAGCAGTCCGCTCCACCGGTGCCCAGTCCGGGGCCGGTCGTCTACGTCGCTCCCTTGACGGAGCAGTCCGCTCCACCGGTGCCCAGTCCGGGGCCGGTCGTCTACGTCGCTCCAGTGCCGGAGCAGCCCGCTCCACCGGTGCCCAGTCCGGGGCCGGTCATCTACGTAACTCCAGTGCCGGAGCAGTCCGCTCCACCGGTGCCCAGTCCGGGGCCGGTCATCTACGTAGCTCCAGTGGCGGAGCAGTCAGCTCCACCGGTGCCCAGTCCGGGGCCGGTGGTCAGCCCCTCTCCAGGGTCGAGGGCTCCCACACCAGGGTCCAGACAGGACTTGGTAACTGGCGGGAGTACTGAGAGGGGAACCATCGCGCTGGGGTCCGGACTGGACCGGGCGTGCAACAGAGAGGTAGGAGAGAAGCTACTCTCAGAGCTTGCGCCACGCCCGGAACCAGAACCGGAGCCTCCACCAGCAACCATCTCAGTACCCCGCCATGTCCCCCCTAGTTTTTTGGACAATTTTTTTTTTACTTTTCAGGAGAGGGGGGATTTATGGTGCGATCGGGAGTCCGCACCTTGGGGGGGGGGGGTACTGTGATGGCTTGGTTGTGGTAAGGCCTCTTACTCCCACCTAGGGGAGGAGAGAGGCACACAACCAAGTCATCACACCCTAACTAGGGTGATTATCATCCCCAATCAGAGACAGCTGTCTAGCGTTGTCTCTGATTGGGGATAGTATATAGGACCCACACACTTCCACCTGTGTGTGGATCATTGTTCTTGTGTTTGTCTGCTCTGCCAGAAGCCACAGTAAGTCACCGTGTTTTGTTTGTTTGCTTGTTAGTAAGTTTTTGTTTTCACTCTCCTTTTGATTTGAATGCTTCGTGAGTACACCTCATTCAATAAAAAGGATGACACTTCACCAGCGCTCCGTCTATAGTCCCATATATCCGATGCACCGTGACATTAGCCTGACCTACAAAGTGTTCTAGATTAGAATGATAATGGTATTTGCCTATATGAAAACAAAACAAAGTGATATCGTTATCAGAAACAGACATCCATATTTCCAATGACGAAAATGCGTCATAATTCACCCTGTTTTCTATCACTTTTCTGGATCCGGTCCCTGTAGACTGATATTTCTGGATGCTCTGTGTTTCTGAGATCACTTGCATGAAAGATGAGGTCACCCATACACCTCCTGAAATAGGCCAAAATAGCCTGACAATCAGATTGGCTGAAAGAGTAGGCCTCTAACATAATGAGCCAATAATATATCCTAGACCATCTCATTAACCAATCATCAATCCAGTTTCATACAGGTTATTCTGGTTCCAGGTTACTCTGTATGGCAGAACTCCACAGGGTATTAAAAATGTGATATTTGTATGTGATTGAAGGGGTATTCCGGAGTGGAAATACAGAGCTAAGTCTGATCTAACTCTTATGGCATGAGGTAGGGTTGACCCTGAAGTGTGATGTGCTCGTTTGGACTCAACACCAATCCATTACTGCAGTACCAAACCTGGGTTCAAATACTATTTCAAATCTTTCAAATACTTTAGCTGGGCTTGATTGAGCTGGCCTGGCACAATGAAACCTAATGTAATAGTCCCAAAAGTGCCAACCCCTGCCTTCTGGCTTTTTAGGCTGACTAAAGCCAACTCTAAAAGTATTTGAAATGATTTCAAATACTATTTGAAACCAGGTCTGTCAGTACATCTGTGTAATGCTGAGAGACAAGTAGAGAAGCCTGACAACAGGCACAGGCTATTTTTAAGTCTATGGTGATATGCTTCAGAATAGCTAGTAATCATTCGTGAACAGTGATTGGCCTTCAACATTGGGACTTGGTGCTGTTCACTATCTTCTATATAGAGAGCCTCTGACCCTTTGAGTTCCTCAGTTTTTTGCCTTTGAGCTATATTCATTTCACTGCTGGCAACAACCAAGTTTCCCACCAAATTCCGCAGACCTAAAACCATCCTATCTCGCTTGCTCTCTCTTACACTCTCCCTTTCTTTCTTGTTCTCTCTCTCTATCTCTCTCTCTCTCTCTCTCTCTCTCTCTCTCTCTCTCTCTCTCTCTCCTCCCTCTTTCCTCCCTCCCCCTTTCCTTCCTCCCAAAAGGCAGGACCGTGTCTCATTTTATATTGTTGTCAACCATTTCATAAAAGCCAGACATTTGTGTATTCTTCAACCACAGTTGTGAGAGGAATTCAGTGTTTTCAAGCTTACTAGAAAGGGGCAAAAATATGACATGTTGTTTTGCAATGAATATGGAACACTTTCGTAAGGATTATGATTTAGGGTTATCTGTTATCACCAACCCACTGAAACAAATAACAGATTAGCTCTCAACACATCCATGACACTCCCATTACTATATGTTTTGGTATTGAAATTATTTTGTTCTGAAATCAAGAATATAAATATAAAAAATACTTTGTTTCCTTTTCTGTCTCCCTCTCCTCCAACCCTAGCCACTCAGCCGCTACCCAGATGGTCATGCGGCGTCACAATCTTTGCTCCCTCTCTCTCCCACTACTCTCTCCTCTTACTGTATATCCTATCATCTCTCCCTTCTGCTAAACCATTCTCCCTCCTGTCTCCTGATTCTGCCTCTTTGACCCTATTCTCCTCCCTTTTCTGTGTCCTATGTCTTGTCTCCTTTTCTCCCAGCCGGCTCGGCCCTCTCCTCCTGCTCCCTGGAGGAAAATGGAGGAAAACTAAACTTTCGGTGGACCTATCATACAACCTGCCTGCTTGACCCCATCCCCTCCTCCCTTCTCTAGCTCATCTCTGAAGACCTTCTCCCATTCCTCACTTCCCTCATCAACTCATCCCTGACCACTGGCTGACCCTCTGACTTCAGAATGGCCCGAGTTGCTCCCATCCTCAATAAACCAACACTCGACTCATCTGACGTCAAAAATTACAGACCAGTATCCCTTCTTTCTTTTTTTTTCCAAAACACTTGAGCGTGCTGTCTCTGACCAACTCTCCCTATTTCTCTCAGAATGATCTTCTTGGCCCTAACCAGTCAGGCTTCAAAGACGGGTCACTCAACAGAGACTGCTCTTCTCTGTGTAACGGAGGCTCTCCGCACTGCCCAAGCTGACTCTCTGTCCTCTGTTCTCATCCGCTGCCTTCGACCCCGTGAACCATCAGATCCTCCTCTCCACCATCTCAGGGCTGTGCGTCTCAGGCTATACACACTCTTGGATTGCATCCTACCTGGCAGGCCGCTCTTACCAGGTGATGTGGAGAGGATCTGTGTCTGCACCACGTACTCTCACTACTGGTGTCCACCACTTCAAGCTCAACCTAGACATGACAGAGATCTTAAGGTGAATGCAATAACAATAAATCGCTCTGGATAAAATGACTAAAATGCAAATCTTGATTAAAACGATATCGGTCACAATGTTTAGGTTGTCTAAGAAGATTTCATGGTGTTCACTTTACATGTCCAACACAACCTTGTAACTAAAGCCGTTGCACTGATCTCAAGCAAAGTCTTGAAGAATGCCCTACTCCTTGAAGTTTGCAGTTTTGTCTAAAACACAGTTTTGTCTAAACACTTTTCTCAATGTATTTTTTTACCCTTACTTTACTGTATTTACACTTGGGATATGGCTTTTCAAAAGTAAAAATTCAGAAATTGCTGGAGGACGTCTTAACGTTAACAAGACAAGTTATGTTTAAACAGCTCCTCTATTTGGGAGCTCTGACAACAGTCAGTCACTGTTGATTGATTACATTCCCTCTCTCCAAGCAGCTCAGTTCACATCCTCTCAGTTGACATGGTAACCCTGAGGGCTGTGTTGCCAAGCAACAAGCAAGCAGGTCACAGTGCACTTCAAATCACTCCCAGACCAGCTTTTTTCCTTCCCACAGACACTAAGAAAATAAGTAAAGAGGCCCTTATCCTCTCAAGAAGACGTGTATTTCTATGACGTGTCAGTATAAAGTTCATAAGTCCTTAGTAAAGCAATGCGAGAGGTCATGCGCTTACAAATTCCAAAATAATTATATGTAATGCATATCAATGTAAAATGTAAATACAATGTTTAATATTCTTATGCTTACAAATGCCAAAGTATTTATGTTATGCATATCAATATAATGTTAATCTCTCCTTTAGTAATGCAAGGCAAAAGGTATTATACACTTAAAAAATATTTTTATTAGGATAACCAGCAGCATTTCTGTATGAAACATGACAAAAAAATGTGCCAAAAACAATAATACGATTTCCTATAGAGGGGTATGAAGCCTCTGGATGAACATTGTAGTGGTAAAATACTATTTATTGATATGAGTGGTTAAACTGAAGCCTTTATATTTGGCATTGTCTGATAAGCTGTAGATAGTGGCACAAACACTCCAACGGAAAAAGTGCAAAAAATCACACACACACACACACACACACACACACACACACACACACACACACACACACACACACACAGGGCATTACTTGTATTCATAATACATGTATTCACATATCAAATGTATAAAGCAGTATTGTCCCCTAGGTAGCTGATATGATTTAAACACCAACTGATATATTTATCATCACAAAAAAAACGGAACTAATAAAAAATCCTGCCTCAGGCAAAAGACAAATAAAAACCACATTCTGAATATATGATAAAGAACATACAAAATATAACACTATATAAAAACTTGATATATATGAGCATGTTTCACAAACAGCTGTAAATATTAACATTTCTGTGTCTTGTGAAATTCACAGTGAAGTAGGGATAATGTTTTTATCCCTTTATTTTTTGGGTGAGAACATTGAGACCCCCTTTTCAACTAGCCTTGAGCTGAGACATAATCATAACGTTGTACTTTACGGTCCTATGGTGTTTGTTGCATCTGGACATTTTCTTAAAACTAGCTTGTGACTTCAGTAGGGGTCAGAAAACCATTTAGTCTTTGGATAACAAAGCCAAGAGACTGGGCTTGCGTCCCAAATGTTACCCTGTTCCCTCTATAGGGCACTACCTTTGACCAGGGCGCAGAGGACTATGTATGGGAATAGGGAGACATTAGGGACGCGCTTTGTTGGTTAGCGCTACCGGAGTAACTCTACACACTACGTGATATTCCATCCCTGTATACTGTCTTAGGCTATACGGGGAAATTCAAGATGACATAAGGCACCTTTTCGTTAAAATCAGATTTTTTTCCTTTCTTCTTCTAACCACGGTGAATGAACACTTTCTGGTACGTTTTTTGTAACACAGAATATAAAACTGTACTTGAACACACACGTTTACATGGCAAAAATCACTTTTCCATCCATATTGAAACAAATTCCCCATACAGAACACAGGACATTAGCTTACTCTATGAAAGGGTACTAGTGTGTATAGAACGACCAGCGTATAATGCCTATAATGGAAGAAGCTATAGCGACACTGAAAAAGGACAGTCAACTCAATAGCGCAAGCGCCCTTCTCTTCACTGAGTAGCAGTTCATTAGGACTCATGGGGGAACATTCTCTCCTTCTCCTCTCGTCCCCTCTGACAGGGAGCACTCTGCCCTTCCTTCCCTGGGTTCCCACAGCTTCCTGGTTCGTCCCAGCAGTGCTGACCGTTCTGTGAACAGAACAACACGCTACTCGCTCCGCTACCGATTGGCCGATCATTTATAGCCTGGGTTCAGCTGCATCCTGTTAGCTACCTCCCCCCCTCCCTTCCCCTCCCCTCCCTACATCCCTCTTGTGTCTATGTATAACTCCTCTCGTTTCCCCCTACGTTCTACGTCAGGCTCCAGAGCTGCCCAGCAGTGTTCTGTATAAGAAACGCGGGGGGGGGGTGTTTGAAACGTGTGACTCTCTCTCTGTTTTGTCACGCCTTAGCGGTTTAGCATGGGGTCCTATTGAGTTGAGAGTCCGTTGGTTTAAGTGCAGACTGGCTGTAGTTGTAGTGAGACCTCCTCGTCCATAGGGGGAGTCACCTCCGGTGGTGGTCAGTCGCTGTCCTTGCGGAGGCTGCGGTCCGTGTGGAGGTTGGCGGGCTCGGGGCTCTTGCACTGGATACTGGTCCCGTTCCCGTTTTGTCCCGTGCTGGTCACCGTGGCATCCGAGTGGCACCAACAACACAGGCAGGACTGGAAGGAGACAAGGGGACAAGGTTAGACACTTGAACAAGGTTACAAGATTAGAGACACTATTCATACTGCTGTGTTCATTCTGTGTTGATAGCCTTACTGTTGATGCTACAATTGGGCCACGTAGGCACTTTTCTACAGCTTACAGTAATGAGGGCTTCTTTGAACAATATACGACATACAATTACATCTGCTCACAGCGTGGGAATTAGAACACTTTTTATCCTTCCCCAAACTCTTAGCCCCACTTCTGCAGAGAGAGGAAGAGGCACGTTCAGGGTCTGGGAATTGCTGTAATCAGTCTCTCTCTCTCTCTCTCTCTCTCTCTCTCTCTCTCTCTCTCTCTCTCTCTCTCTCTCTCTCTCTCTCTCTCTCTCTCTCTCTCTCTCTCTCTCTCTCTCTCTCTCTCTCTGAGGACAGCTAGAGCTGGGGCATGGTTTATCTTCAGCTCAGGTCTCTCTAACAGATACGTACAGTTATGTGACCTCACCCAGTAAATGAGCTCATAAATCACTGCTTTGCTTTACATTTTCTTTGAATAATGTCATCACAAGCACAGAGTCACAGCCTCTCGGCCGTGGGGAGAGGGATATGTTCTCTGTTTGTTTTACCGGCGAGACTAGAACAAGGCTTTTGGGGAGGCCCAGGGTCTTAGTGGTGATACTGATGATACAGGGGGAAAGTGAGTGAAAGAAAACGAAAGCAAGAGAGAGAGTGACAAGGATAGAGAGATACAGTTGAAGTCGGATGTTTACATACACCTTAGCCAAATACATTTAAACTCAGTTTTCCTGACATTTAATCCTAGTAAAAATTCCCTGTCTTAGGTCAGTTAGGATCACCACTTTATTTGAAGAATGTGAAATGTCAGAATAATAGTAGAGAGAATGATTTACTTAATCTTAAAATGTTTTCATCACATTCCCAGTGGGTCAGAAGTTTACGTACACTCAATTAGTATTTGGTAGCATTGCCTTTAAATTCTTTAACTTGGGTCAAACGTTTCAGGTAGCCTTCCACAAGCTTCACACAATAAGTTGGGTGAATTTTGGCCCATTCCTCCTGACAGAACAGGTGTAACTGAGTTAAGTTTGTAGGCCTCCTTGCTCGCACACGCTTTTTCAGTTCTGCCCACAAATGTTCTATAGGATTGAGGTCAGGGCTTTGTGATGGCCACTCGAATAACTTGACTTTGTTGTCCTTAAGCCATTTTGCCAAAACTTTGGAAGTATGCTTGGGGTCATTGTCCATTTGGAAGACCCATTTGCGACCAAGCTTTAACTTCCTGACTGATGTCTTGAGATGTTGCTTCAATATATCCACATAATTTTCCTTCCTCATGATGCCATCTATTTTGTGAAGTGCACCAGTCCCTCCTGCAGCAAAGCACCCCCACAACATGATGCTGCCACCCCTGTGCTTCACTGTTGGGATGGTGTTCTTCGGCTTGCAAGCCTCCCCCTTTTTCCTGCAAACATAACGATGGTCATTATGGCCAAACAGTTCTATTTTTGTTTCATCAGACCAGAGGACATTTCTCCAAAAAGTACAATCTTTGTCCCCATGTGCAGTTGCAAACCGTAGTCTGGCTTTTTTATGGCGGTTTTGGAGCATTGGCTTCTTCCTTGCTTTCAGGTTATGTTGATATAGGACTCGTTTTACTGTGGATATAGATACTTTTGTACCTGTTTCCTCCAGCATCTTCACAAGGTCCTTTGCTGTTGTTCTGGGATTTATTTGCACTTTTCGCACCAATGTACGTTCATCTCTAGGAGACAGAACGCATCTCCTTCCTGAGAGGTATGACGGCTGCGTGGTCCCATGGTGTTTATACTTGCGTACTATTGTTTGAACAGATGAACGTGGTACCTTCAGGCATTTGGAAATTGCTCCCAAGGATGAACCAGACTTGTGGAGGTCTACAATTCTTTATTCTGAGGTCTTGGCTGATTTCTTTGGATTTTCCCATGATGTCGAGCAAAGAAGCACTGAGTTTGAAGGTAGGCCTTGAAATACATCCACAGGTACACCTCCAATTGACTCAAATTATGTCAATTATCAGAAGCTTCTAAAGCCATGACATCATGACATAATTTTCCAAGCTGTTTAAAGGCACAGTCAACTTAGTGTATGTAAACTTCTGACTCACTAGAATTGTGATATCGTGAATTATAAGTGAAATAATCTGTTTGTAAACAATTGTTGGAAGAATTACTTGTGCCATACACAAAGTAGATGTCCTAATCGACTTGCCAAAACTATAGTTTGTTAACATGAAATCTGTGGAGTGGTTGAAAAATGAGTTTTAATGACTTCAACCTAAGTGTATGTAAACTTCCGACTTCAACTGTATACAGCAAGAGAGAAAAAGCCAGTTGGGTGTGTATGTTTAGGGATCTACTGTACCTTGAAGCAGTTTTTGAACTTCTTGCTGACGAAGTAGAGGATGATGGGGTTTATACAGGAGTTGACTGTGGCTAGGTTGATACTCAGGTAATCCAAGACCAACAGGAAACTAAAAGAAGCAACAACAGCCATGTTTTTTGGCAGAACTTCCATGTTGAGTTTCAACTCCTTTCAAACATTTTGAATCGTTAAATTGCAGCAACTCAAATAATGTCAGTCTGTGTTTAGTCTGTGGTTCTAGATCCAGTCAAGTGTTTCCCCACATTTTTCCACCATTCCATTTTCCAACACACTGTACTGAATCAGTCATTTCTAATAAAAAGATGACAACAGCAAACAAACATTGCGTCACTCACTTGAGCAGGTCACAGCGTCCGATGTCTCCCTGGTTGTAGACCATCTTCTTGAGGATCCTGCTGAGGTGCAGGGGGAACCAGCACAGAGCGAAGATCAGGACCAGGCAGAACACCGCTTTGGCCACTTCCCGTCTCTGGGGATAACGATAAACAACAGATTAGGAAAAGGTTGAACGATGACGATGAAGGGTGATGAAGAAAAGATACTGAGAGTGGAAAAAACGTATAAAGAAACACAGAGTTATCCTGTGTACTGTATGGTAACGTCTCTGGGGATGTAAACAGATAAAATGTTAGGTTGTTAGGGAGACACTAGGTTGTTAGGGAGAGTAGGGTTATGTAATGTAAACTGGAGAGGCCTGAGAGAGGAAAAGGACAAACCTTTAAAGAGACTAAACATGAGTAGTTCTGCAGTAGTGTACCGTTACAGTGGAGGTGGCTCTGCCTAAACGCAGCCCAACCAACTCTGGCTTAGGGCCTCCAGAACGCTGGAGGTGACTCTGCCTAAACGCAGCCCAACCAACTCTGGCTTAGGGCCTCCAGAACGCTGGAGGTGGCTCTGCCTAAACGCAGCCCAACCAACTCTGGCTTAGGGCCTCCAGAACGCTGGAGGTGACTCTGCCTAAACGCAGCCCAACCAACTCTGGCTTAGGGCCTCCAGAACGCTGGAGGTGGCTCTGCCTAAACGCAGCCCAACCAACTCTGGCTTAGGGCCTCCAGAACGCTGGAGGTGGCTCTGCCTAAACGCAGCCCAACCAACTCTGGCTTAGGGCCTCCAGAACACTGGAGGTGGCTCTGACTATACGCAGCCCAACTAACTCTGGCTTAGGGCCTCCAGAACGCTGGAGGTGGCTCTGCCTAAACGCAGCCCAACCAACTCTGGCTTAGGGCCTCCAGAACGCTGGAGGTGGCTCTGGTTACAGAACATAACAATCAAAGAGAAGAAGAGCGATCTGATACTAAGTAGTAGTTCTATGAATGTAGAAGGCAGGCAGGGTTGGTTATGCGTGTGTGTGTGTGTGTGTGTGTGTGTGTGTGTGTGTGTGTGTGTGTGTGTGTGTGTGTGTGTGTGTGTGTGTGTACCTGTTTGAGGTGTTCACTGAGGACGATGCGGAGGCTGCCGTTCCGGTGGTTGAGCATCTCACAAGTCATCAGAGTGTAGAACACGGCCGTACACATCAGAGGAACGCAGAAGTAGAACCCAAACAACCACCAGTCCTTGATGTCCTTATAGTACTGCAGGAGAACCACAACAGTAGAACATGTTAGTACACAGGTTCTGTGCAGGAGAACCACAATTCTTAACATGCCAATACTCCAGAAGACTGTCCAGCAGGCAAACGTGGAAAACTGGTTGTATTGATGTTGTAATGAGGTAATTTCAACCAGTTTCACCTGCTAGGTTTGGTATCAAAGCAAGTTGACTTTCCCAATATGTCTATGTGATGGCAGTGACATATACTAATCTACTAAACCCACATATAAGAGTGGGAATATTATCGTACAAGTTTTAAGGAGGAGCAGATGCCATTTGAGGAATTGTTAACCTCTATTCGACATGACTAAATTCCTCACTCTAGGAGGGTGAGATACTGTATGTCATACGTGTTCTATTGAATCTGGATTTAAATGAAATTAAACCTAAATCATGGTTTGGCCATGATATGGGATTTAGTATCTTTTGTGTTGCATAATGTGGACTAGACACACATGGCTCAGCTTGAAGGAACCATACATCAGTTGAGCTGTAATTGCTGTTGCAGCCTGCAATCAATTATGTTCTCCAGGCTTGTGAACAAAGAAAGTGATCTCCTCAGAGATTTTCTCTCTGAGGGTGAAACGTATGGAGACCTCTGTCAGACCGGGGTTCAAATACTATTTGAAATCGTTCAAATACTTTGTGTTTGCTCTAGCCTGCCTAGAGTGCCAGTTGGGCGAGGTTTCCAGTTTTGGGACGATTCTATTTGTCCGTTAAGCCAGACAAGCTCAATCAAGCGCAGCTAAAGTATTTTAAATTATTTCAAATTGTATTTGAACCCAGGTCTGGCCTCTGTATTCTTCCTTTCACCATATTTCTTTGGGTGGTTCCGCCAAGATTGTCAGAGAAATGAATGTCAGTATGATAAATCCACCACTGTATTTATCACAATTACTTCTGATGCCAAGTATTTGGACAGACGGAATTGTTTTTGATAGGTCCGTGCAAGGATACACCACCACACGCAATCATGGACTGTCAGTTACACTAACTTAACACACATGTACTGTACTGTAACCCTACTTGAATCAGTTTTATTTTTTAAATCATAATGAGTAAGAAGGGGGATCTGATCCTAGATCAGCACTCCTACCGTGAGACACTTTGTGGGATAGATTTGTTTGTATACACATAATAGGATTATTCGAAGTGCAGAAGTGTCAACAAGAAATTGGGTCGTACCATCATGAACTCAGACTTGGGTTTGAGCATGCATGTCCGTATGGTCTCGTTCCTGTAGTCGAATTCAACCATGTCGAAGCCGATGGCCTCTGGGACAGCCAGGACCATGGACAGCACCCAGATGGACACGATCTCCATGGCCGTCCGTAGAGGAATGCCTACTCCCTGGACCCTGCTCCACGACGCCACTGCACGGTACCTTGGGCATAGAGGGACACAAAGAACCAAATGCTGAACATGGTGGGGTAGGGTAGGGGTTAGAGCAGGGCCAGGGCTGTGGGCTTTTCAGCAACAACTGAGTTGGAACAGGTAAACAGTCCCGCGGTTAAACTAGTTGTAATTAAGTAATTTCAACCAGCTTTGCCCTCTAGGAGGTATCCACATCCAGTGGAAGTTGAATTTAAAAGTGATCCTATTTTAGAGACACTTCCAGTACTTCAATAATAGACTTACTTCAAACTTTTAACCCTGCATTGGAACGTGATTGTGAGAACCATAGAGATATGGTGAGAAAACTACTTGACTGCTTTTTAATCTTATTACAGTATCATTATGTTTGATAAACTCAGTTGTACATTACATTTTTTTATTTAACCTTTATTTAACTCGGCAAGTCAGTTAAGAACAAATTCTTATTTACAATGACGGCCTACCTACAGGCTCAGCCCCTGGAGCAAATTAGGGTTAAGGACACTGTGACAGGTGTTTCACCTTGTCGGCTTGGGTATTCAAACCAACGACCTTTCGGCTACTGGCCCAACGCTCTAACCACTAGGCTACCTGCCGCCCGTTCTATTAACTGGCGGCATGGCAGTAGACCAGATACTGTACTCATCGTGAGAAAAAATTATTGAAGTTAAGATTTAATGAACATCAGACATAATCAATTGTTTATCCTCAGAATCTAATATTAATTATTTTGTGAAGCCTCCAAAACAAGTGTTGGCAGGAGCTATGGTCTGTTCGTTGACGCTTGTTTGCTGTGCTCCAAATCATGTTTGCTTGTTTGTTTCATTAATAGGAAGTGCTTGTCTAAATGTTTTAGTAAAATGGTGCATCAAGATTTTATGGCCTGAACAATATATTTTTCATGACACATTTGAATACCCTTGTCAGAGAACATAATGGCATTTATATTTTACCAAGCTGGTAATGAATCCACCTTTTCACTCTCACTCTCTCTTTCTCTCAAACAGAGAGGACAAGATACAATCCATGCAAACCAGATGAGATATGCTGCACATTTCCTGAGAACAAATGGAAACCATCTGCTATTGAACACAACTCTATCACTAACGTCTCTCTCTCTCTCTCTCTCTCTCTCTGATGGGAGCCCATCCCTTTACACCCAGAACAGGCCTCCTCATGCTCTCATCTCTTGTCTGCTGGCTCACACAGACCAATGAAACTGGACGTCAGCCAGTTGGTTCTACTAGACTGACAATGTTAAGTGTTACAAGAACTGAAGGGAGTGAGACAGGAATACAAGTCTAGTAGCGTAGCAACAGAATGAAAAATGTGAGAATGAAAAATCTTCGATTTGAGAATAAAACTACTTCTACTCCTTGATGGCAAAGCTTCCTTCCTCAGGGAGAGAAACAACTAAGAGCAGGCCCGTGTCCACAAAGCGTCTGAGTAGGAGTGCTGATCTAGCATCAGATTTGACTTATGAATCATGATGAAAAAGATTGTATGGGCAGATCCTAGATCAGCACTCCTAATTTGTGGATATGGTCCCAGATGGCCTAGTCCTTAACAGATGCAGCCAATAGAAAACTAGGAGGAAGAGTAGCTATGTTGGTAATGGGAGAGCTCGATTTTTACTGACCTTACAATCTTCCGGAACAAACTGCCTTTACCGTACTACCTCCACTAAGGAGTTAAAAAACGAACTCCCAAGCTGTGGTTTCCTTTAAATCAAATTAGGGAAGTCATTCAACTTTCCTGGCCAATTTGTATCAGCCACTCCCATACATAGCCCACTCTATCTCAAAAAGGCATTACCATTCAACAAACACATTTGGTTTGAATATAAACAAGGACAATGTGATTTGTGATTTATCATGGTGTCGGTGAGTTAGATTGAAACGTTTAGAGAGGAGTATTTATCTTTCATTCATGCATATTGTAAATATGACTATAATTCACAGAACAAAAGTACTATTAGACTGATTTTCATTTGGAGTTTACCGTAACAAACATAGCATATAAACATATACACATAAAGATTCACAGAACTGAAGGGCCAGAACAGAACCAAATTATACTGTTCAAACATTCCATGAGTCTGGAACCAATTAAACCACATGTTTTTACAAGATCATAGAACCCTGTTGCAGGGAGCATATGTCAATTCAGCTACAGCTCATATGTTAACCTTGGTAACTGTATGCCTGCCAGACTATGCATATGACAGTAAAGGGGTAATGTGTATAATGCTTCAGAACCCTTATCTATTACTGCCTAGACACTCTGAAAGAATTGGAAAGGTGAAGCAGACGGAAGGAAACAGCATATTATTTATATTGCTTATTTCTTCTATAAACATTCATATGCTTTTTGCTTTGATCCTTTCAGATCTGCTACCATTGGTTGATTTGGAATTCAACACGGGTACATGGGACTGACCTGTCGACGCTTAGGGCACAGAGGTTGAGCACGGTGATGCCCACAGAGGCCTTCTGCAGGAAGGGCATCAGCTTACACAGACACAGCCCAAAGGAACTGTCATCGAAGGGGAACCGGGTGGCTAGGAGCTGCAGGGACGAGAGAGGGAGAGAGAGACTGTCAGCACATCATAGAAGATGGTATGCAAGCTTTAACTCACAACAGACTTTGCATTGTCAGGAAATAACCACACACCTTAGATGGTTAGTAAGGGATATGTTATAAGGGCTTGGGGTTAGTAAGGGATATGTTATAAGGGCTTGGGGTTAGTAAGGGATATGTTATTTGGGGTTAGTAAGGGATATGTTATAGGGGCTTTGGGTTAGTAAAGGATATGTTATTTGGGGTTAGTAAGGGATATGTTATAAGGGCTTGGGCTGGTAAAGGATATGCTATTTGGGGTTAGTAATTGATATGTTATAAGGGCTTGGGGTTAGTAAGGGATATGTTATTTGGGGTTAGTAAGGGATATGTTATAAGGGCTTGGGGTTAGTAAGGGATATGTTATTTGGGGTTAGTAAGGGATATGTTATAAGGGCTTGGGCTAGTAAGGGATATGTTATAAGGGCTTGGGGTTAGTAAGGGATATGTTATTTGGGGTTAGTAAAGGATATGTTATAAGGGCTTGGGGTTTTAGTAAATCATACATTTATCTCCTCCAAGCATGGCCCTTAGGGTCCGGACCATCTTTAACCACTGTACTGTAGCAGGCCCTTCACAACAGGCAGGTCAGTCACAGTCACATCAGAGGGATTTCATGGTGCGTCCTGACTTCATTATGATTCTGAGTACAGTCCAACAGCAGGCCCATACGGGCCTCATCATCTTGATACAGTACATAATCGAGTCGGGTCCTACAATAAAACCCCGTAACCATCTTTAAAAGTGACATCCTTTCTTTAATTGGTTCTTCCAGACATCTTTAAGCACCACTTCCCATAAGCCTCGTACAAGAACAACTCACAGCTCTCCCTGTAGCACAGACTGCTAAAACGACCCTTTGTCATTATGAAGTAGTCTTGGCAGCTGTCGTTGAACAGGAATCAACATGGGCCGAAGAGAGAAAGAGGGGATTAACTCAGAGTTGTTGAGGGGCTGGGCCAAAGGAAGCACTTCACGGGTGCATCCGGGTCCCCCTATTGTTTACTTTGAGCGCTCCGGCGGTTCCATCTAATCAAAAAGTCTCGGGAACACGAGTTGGAAGGGAAAGGGGACCACGTCACTGTGTGTGTCTGTCTGTCTGTGTGTGTGTGTGTGTAGTAGTTGATTAAATTTGGAAACCACGTCAAACAAACCCCATAGGAAGTGAGCTGGTCCTCCCTAAAGCACATGGCCCTGTAGTATAGGCCTATTCACAGGGAGCGTTTGGCCTGAAACCGGAGTTGTATGTACCGTAATACTTTTCCTCACCAGTACAAAAGGGACATTGTGATTTATCCTGTATGTGTGTAACTGAAACGCCCAATACAGGAAAGCCTTTTCACCCTTTGTACATGTACAGAATCATCTGTCTCTGTATCCTAGCATAATGTGCTGACACAGTGTGATGGAACTATACAACGGTAATACTAAACAGCTGGCTTCACCATTTCTCTTCACAATGAACTGAGCATTCCCAATGCACTCCACTACATCCTATTAAGAAACTTAACCTGTTCAACCAATGCATGTGGACCCAAGGAAACATATCCTCATTACTCTCAATCAATATTACTACAGCAGGTAAGATAACGTTGTAAATCATCTGTGAGATCTATCCAGCTAATGTTAAAGTGAACCCACACGGGGGTAAATGGACTACAGTGTAATGGGTCTGAAATGACTCACACCGCACACGTGATTCATCATTTGACCAGACCCATGTACCCTGTTGAGTGGAGCGAGGTTGAATAATAGTTGCAGATAAGAGGGCAGGAGAGGAGATCGGGTCAGAGCAGGGCCACTGATATGTGTGACCGCAGTCTGGTTGGTCTGATTCCATTGTTTATTTAAGCCTGGGCCTCTCCCTGCTTCCTTCATCACATAGAGCCACGCAATGAAGATAAAGTAATACTACTACTGACTGAAATCCACTTTGGAGAGCAACATGATCTCTGGGCTTTCTAACCTTTTTCTTTCCCCCTTTCTTTTTTTCCCACTACTCTCTCTCTCTCTCTCTCTCTCTCTCTCTCCTTCTCTCTCTCTCTCTCTCTCTCCTCTCTCCTTCTCTTTCTCTCTCTCTCTCTCTCTCTCTCTCTCTCTCTCTCTCTCTCTCTCTCTCTCTCTCTCTCTCTCTATTTCTCTCTCTCAATTTCAATTTCAACATCATATTTCAATTTAAGGGCTTTATTGGCATGGGAAACATATGTTAACATTGCCAAAGCAAGTGAAGTAGATAGTAAACAAAAGTTAAATAAACAATAAAAATTAACAGTAAACATTACACTCAGAAGTTCCAAAAGAATAAAGAAATTTCAAATGCCATTATATACACTACCATTCAAAACATAACATCAAATTGATCAGAAATACAGTGTAGACATAGTTAATATTGTAAATGACTATTGTAGCTGGAAACGGCAGATTTTTTATGAAATATCTACATAGGAGTACAGAGGCCCATTATCACCAACCATCACTCCTGTGTTCCAATGGCATGTTGTGTTAGCTAATCCAAGTTTATAATTTTAAAAGGCTAATTTATCATTAAAAAACCCTTTTGCAATTATGTTAGCACAGCTGAAAACTGTTGTGCTGATTAAAGAAGCAATAAAACTGGCCTTCTTTAGACTAGTTGAGGTATCTGGAGCATCAGCATTTGGGGGTTCGATTACAGGCTCAAAATGGCCAGAAACAAAGAACTTTCTTCTGAAACTCGTCGGTCTTTTCTCGTTCTGAGAAATGAAGTCTATTCCATGCGAGAAATTGCCAAGAAACTGAAAATCTCGTACAACGCTGTGTACTACTCCGTCTCTAACCAGAATAGAAAGAGGAGTGGGAGGCCCCTGTGCACAACTGAGCCAGAGGACAAGTACATTAGAGTGTCTAGTTTGAGAAACAGACGCCTCACAAATCCTCAACTGGCAGCTTCATTAAATAGTACCTGAAAAACACCAGTCTCAACAGTGAAGAGGCGACTCTGGGATGCTGGCGTTCTAGGCAGAGTTACAAAGGAAAAGCCTTATCTCAGACCGGCCAATAAAAAGAAAAGGGAAGATCTGATAATGGGCCTCTGTACGCCTATGTAGATATTCAAAAAAAATATCTGCTGTTTCCAGCTACAATAGTCATTTACAACATTAACAATGTCTACAATGCTCTCTCTCTCTCTCGCTCTCTCTCTCGCTCTCTCTCTCTCTCTCTCTCTCGCTCTCTCTCTCTCGCTCTTGTTTTCTCTCTCAGATGCAATTATTCTTCGATATATCCATGCAACAAACATTCATTGTCATGTCCAGTGTACAGGATAGATATGCGCCTCTTACCTTGTAGACGTTGATGGGTATAACTATGGTGATGTAGATGAGGTCTCCCAGCGCCAGGCTGGCGATGAGGGCATTGGGCCCGTTCCTCATGCACTTATTCTGGTAGATAATTCTCAACAGGGTGGCATTGCCCACTATGCCCACCACAAACACAATGATAGATATCACTGTGTTAATGTACTTGAAATAGACTTTAATGGAAGTGGCGATGGTGCATGGTGGAGGGACCCTTTTGCTGGTGATGTTTGTGGCCCCAGATCCGACCCTGGGCCATTGGGGCCCTTGGTGGCCCCTGGTGGAGATGGGGCTCCCATGCTCCAGGAAGGGGCTGTTGGTGCTGTGGTGGCCCAGGGGATGGTGGTTGATGTGTGTGTTGTGGTCTGGGAGGAGGGAGTCCTCCTCCCCCTCGTCTGTGGTGCTGTTTATCTGACACATTCCAGGGCCAGGCAGGACAGCCATGACGGCCATTAGCACCAACACATGTACGATTGAGGCGCCCATTATAGAACACATTCCACGCTTTGACTCAGGAGATGGACAGATAATGTAGTAGTTCCCCATATATTACTGGTGGTGAGAGCTGGTGAGCGAGAGATACGGGGGGGAGCAAGTTGGAGAGAGTGAGAGAGACAGAAAGAGAGAGAGGAAGGGAGAAAGGGAGAAAACGTATATGGGTTACTTCAGCCAGCAAACTTTGCAAGCAACAAAACAAAACAACCTCCATTGAATTGAATGTGTAACCACTGTATACTTTTGTCCGAATCATCTAATTCCCCGCCACAAATGAAATGTAAATCTCCTCAGAAACGGAGCCACAACCAGAATGTGTCAGTCAAAAGTTACACATCACAGTGGGTCCTCTCTAAACCTCTCCAACTGCTAGGGGAAGTAAAAAAAAAAAAAAAAAACTTCCTTCAGACTTGAAACAGGTTTCGCCAAGGGGGCACAGATGGGGAGATGCAACGACTGGTTACAGTCAAACAATATGATGGGTGAGCTTATGAGGCGTCTCCTCTCTTCTCAGTCGTTTCTGGAAGTAGCAAACAGCACAGGCTTTGTGCTAATAGGAGTGTGGGCTACAAACACATATTACACAGACACACACACTCACGCAGGCCTGTGCAGGCTCACACACACACACACACACACACACACACACACACACACACACACACACACACACACACAGGGCCAGGCTTTATATTGTTTTGACAATGTGCCCCTTGCGTGGCTTCTTCAGTGTGGTTTCCTCTGCCCTGCGTTCTCCCTTCTGGTGCTGATTTAAAGACTCAGACTAGCGGTTAGAAAACAAAGAGGCATTTTAACATGAAAGAATCAGATCAGGCCCATGTCTAGTCACTGCACAATACAGCTTTTGTCTTGTTTGAGAGTTGAGTAAATGAAAAAATCATGAATATCCTTGGAAGTTCTCTCAAAATATATAAATATATATTTTTAACAAGTTAGAAATGAACCATACTATCAATATGTAAATCAAATACTTACATTTATATAATTACCAGGTTATATTCAAAGTAATATAATAGTGTATTTTAAGTAAAACTTTACAGAGTATTTAAAAACCCTGTCTATGTATGTACAATTTAGACTCGCTGAATTCAGACCAAGGAGGTAAAGAAAACGGATCACATTTACATTTGAAAACTTATTCATCACAACAGAACACAGTGCATCTCCAGCCAGCCATGAAGAGTGTTTCATCCTGTTTGAAGTCCCAGATGTCACCTAGTTAGTACACAAAGACCTATTTAGCATCCAGCACTTCATGTAGCATCACCGTTTAGCATCAGGCGCCACACTACTGGGACCCTGTGTGACGGCACGTAAACTGATATATTGATAAATAATAAATACGTTTGGTTTTCACCTACCGCTCGTCTCTCCTAAAATGTCTGTTGCTGCCTCCCCTGCAGGAACCGTCAGGCAAACTTTCGGCTGAAGCCCCTAGACATCTGAATCACATCACATGAGTAATTAACCAACTATCAAAGTCGCCGAGTCGGAGTTAGTGTCCCATTTGGTTTAGTTTGCACAATGTACGTGGCAGTGGCAGTCTGCTGCCTGTGAGGTGCTGCGCATTATGGCTCTGGGTTTTTCCTGTGGAGAGTTGGGAGCGTATGTGTGTGTGTGATTAAGTGTGTGACCGTGTGTGTGTGTCTCAGAGCGCAGCAGCAGTGGAGGGAGCACTTTGACTGGGAGGGAGTGCAAATCTCCACCTCCCCTCTGTAACAGGCTGGGCCCCCATAGGAAACAGCAACAGCAGCCCCTCTCTCTCTCTTTCTCTCTCGCTCTCTCGTTCTCTCTGTCCTCTCTCTTTCCTTCTCTCCCATCTCTCTCATCTCTACACCCCCTGCTGACAATCATCTCAGGGGCACAACGCACTCCAACACACAGTCACGCACCGGGCATCTGGGAACCACACAGTCCCCAGTCAGTATGCCCCTCTCTCTCCTCTCCTCTCCTCTCCTCTCCTCTCCTCTCCTCTCCTCTCCTCTCCTCTCCTCTCCTCTCCTCTCCTCTCCTCTCCTCTCCTCTCCTCTCCTCTCCTCTCCTCTCCTCTCCTCTCCTCTCCTCTCCTCTCCTCTCCTCTCCTCTCCTCTCCTCAGATCCAAGATCAGATTCTAGCCCTGTACACTGCTCAACTGTTTCTTCCCACTAAAGGAAACCGAGATTAACATCGTAAGGAAATGCGAGAAGGGCAGTCGGAACTAAATGGGCATGTCCCAGTCGACTTGATTCGAACATGTTGAAAGGGAAGGGCAGGAAAGAGAGCGGAACCAAACGTTCCTTGAAGCATTACTTTTTACAATCACAACTCTGTGGGTGGCCAAAGCAGAGACTAGTTAAATCACCATATCTGTACGTGCCACACAAGCTGCAAGTGTATCAATGTCTTGTAACATGTCTTACATAGGGTTGTATGCTTGTCAATAAATAAAATGAGTATTCCACTTAATTAGGTTTGTCAGCTGTCATATTCACCAAAACAGTGAATAAACTAGTTTGAAACTAAACAAATGAATGTTGATATATTGTCCTATAGACATGTATGGCACTGAGTACATCATGTCCAGACAGATAGATGTTGTGAGTTGCTAGGTAACAAAGAAGAGTGAGGCATCTCAATGCTGATGAGGAATGTGAGTGCCTCTCCATCGGTGTCCATTACACATTCTATAACTATACACTTAGCAAATGGGCCCTTTGTCAATACATTGTCTAAGAGCAGGAAGAGAGGCTATCCGAGTAGGCCAAGGTCGGCCCTTCTCTCTCCCAACGAGCTGACATAGCAACTGTTCAGTTAAATAAAGAACCTGGACAATGGAGTTCCATATCACGAGGAAGATAAGATAATGTGCAAACAAACACAAGGTACACACACACCCCTTGATTACTTGTGCGCCCCCAGGCCTTGTCGAAGTCAAGGGCCATTCCTAAAAACTGATTGAACATCCTCTGAGAGGGCAAAGTAGTGTTGCTTTTCAATGATAATCCCTGTTGTTCTGTATCAGCAGCACTCCAAAATTACCTTTCCTCCCCCTTACCCTTCGCTGGTACATTCTCCTGGCCTAAGGGTAAGCTTCTTTCCATTAAGGTCAGGCTGTAGCAATCATCTCATTAAACAACACTTTGGATTGCATCGTCGTTTTAATGAAAACAGTCTGACGTTATCAGAGTCTCCTGTGGAAAATATTACCTTGTAAACGTGGAAATATTTATGATAAACAAGTAATTATGTTTTGCGTGCCATGTCATGCCCTGTACCAGGAAGAGATGGAATGTGATAGAAAATATTAACTTTTATATAATATACAGTATACATCAATCAGTATTCGTTGTTTCAGATATTTTATGCATTTAATCATTGGTTTACTATTAATTGTATAATAATGATGAAAAATATAACATAGATCATAACATCTTGTGCCTTATATTAGTAATGAACGTTTAAAGACTTAACGAGGCCTTTCCTTTATGCTTTTTTAATTAAGCCCCAATAATAGATTCACTTATCCCATCCAATTATAGTACACTTGTAAAGGTACTTTACCTACTTAAAATAAATTCTTGACTTAATTGGGTAATGCTAATATCTACCGCTATTTAAATTTAAAAGGATTGTGTTTTCTTTAATTGTACCCATAAATATCTCATGGCTTCTGAATTAGTTATTGGTCAACAGTGGCGTTATCTTTTATTCATCGGGACGTGATTCGCTGACGGGTCCCCTGGTTGCTGCAGCCTGGCATCAAGCTTCGACGCCTCCATCATTGTAACTTTTGAGGGGTTTCGCTAGCTAGCTACTAGTTCGAAGTCTTTGTTAATAAAACCATTAATATATAAATGATGGAACCTTTACCTGGGTCCCAGTTGCCACAGCTTTCATGTTGTTGTTGTGTTGTTGTCTGACTCTTCATCAGGTATTAATGCCATTCTGTGTGAACTCGCTAGATGGCAGGCTGCCTGTTAATTCATATGCTTGTTCTCTGATGGCATCTGTCGAAGTGTGCTCTCTGCACATTGGTACATACCCTGTGGGAAGCAACCCACCCAGTCCCACACTGAGTGGGATGTAAGCAATTTCTTAACTGGGGCACTTGCTCCAAATGACAAAAAGGGAAAGAGCGACAGAGAAATGGGAAAGAAGTTAGAGGCCAATTTTATTGTGACAATCAGTGACAAACTGTAGTGTATTTTTCTACTTTGACTGGATTTGTTGGTGAATTGGAGAGAGAGATTACTGTGAAAGCAGATAGATATATGCGTGATGTATTTTCATCTCTACCTTCTTGCCCTTTGTGCTGTTACCATGTTACGTTGCTACCATGCTGTGTTGTCATGCCTTGCTATGTTGTTGTCTTAGGTATCTCTTTTGGTAGTGTTGTTTTGTATGTCTTGTTGTGATGTGTGTTTGGTCCTATATTTATATTTGATTTATTTTGATTTATTTTGATTTTTAATCCCAGCCCCCGTCCACGCAGGAAGTCTTTTGCCTTTTGGTAGGCCGTCATTGTAAATAAGAATTTGTTCTTAACTGATTTGCCTAGTTAAATAAAGGTTAAATTAATAAAAAATAAAATATGGACAAGGGAATGCAGGATAACTCAATAACTGAATTATGATGGAAGAATTACTAACATTTTGATAGTTAGTGTAATTCATGTAAACATATGAGTTCAATTTATTTCATTACGTTATGCCATCGGACCGTTAACCAATTAAGATTGGATTAAGATCGGAATGACTGAGGTTGAGTCACAATAGAGAATTATGGGAAATTACTCATTAAGCCTGTGAAGAAACACGTACTGTTGTGAAATACATTAACATCAGACTTTTGCAGAGGATCCCATAATCCAAATTTCCTCTGAATCTGACGTTGCTAATTTTGGCTGAAAGACAGACTTGGACAAAGATGAGACGTTTTGTCTTGAACAGGAAGTTTTTGTGTTTTTACTGTCTTTTTACGGACAGAGCAGGGATGAGAAGAACGGCTCCTCGCTGTCTCACAACTAAAAAAAACAACAGATGATTCATTTCAGTTCCCTAAAAGAGGACAGCACATCCCTAGAACAGCCCCCCCCCTCCCCCCTACACCAAAATATGCTGATCATAAACCATGCCAACTATGATAACTAATTAGGCTCCCAGGTTTTGCAGTGTTAGAGTTACTATGGTAGCACTTTTCGTTTTCTTCTCTGTGATCCCAATCCTTTGACTTTTGATGTGTTGCTAAGTTACGTGAGTTAATAAGATACATAGCTGGAGAGTAGCTCCATGTTATGCTCACTTCATACTTGTTTTGGAACTAGACACTGAACAAGTAAAAAAGCCTGAAAGCGCATATCTCAGTCAAAGCATGGAGAGAAGTAAACAGACAATATTAAGCTATGTTCGTTGTCTTGGACATGGTAATTAGAGCCCCGAACGCATTCCTCGAGACCCTGAGCTCTAATCTGGACCCACATGCTTGGCGATAGGAGCTAGAGTCGAGAGCCATAGAGAATGATATTGACTTGAATGGGAATGTCCTTTCTTTCATCCTTTTAGAGAGCCCTTGAAGATGCACTCAGGGCTGAAGACATCCCAGATGTTATCACCACAGCACATCTGCCTGATGACTATTTCAGAGGGAAAAAATGACTAACTCATGAAGCGAAACAATACACAAAGTATTTGAAATCAGTCAAAATTCAGATGGAGTTGATTTTGGAGAAATTCTCAGGAAAATGCTCCTCCTCTTCGACAAACATAATCAATTTACTTAAAAAAAACTCTTCTGGCAAAACATTGGCTTTACTTTTCTAAAATAAATATATACCAATCCTGAACCAACACTTTCACTTGACCCCCCTGACTCAGTACTTACTATGCCTGTGACATGGTATGTGGTTATCCCACCTACTGTAGCTATCTTAAGATGACTGCACTAACTGTAAGTCGCTCTGGATAAGAGAGTCTGCTAAATGACTCAAATGTAAATGTATGTGCGGCTGCATTGTCTCTTTTGATGACTGTGTTGAGGAAGTGAGAGGGCCTCTACAGACAGACAAGCCAGTGTGTGACGCATCAACCCCATGATGAATCCTCCCCCCAGGCATCAGACTTCACCAACCACCTCCAGCCAATGCAATGGATCTTGTCATGATTTATCGTGACAAGGTGCTCACTGACTGACTGTCTTCGCAAAGTAGAAGGCATATCTTCTCCTGCCATATCTTCTCACTGTCCAGCACCATTACCCTGCATTAGAGTCCAGCACTTCCCTTGCTAGCTTCCGTATCGTCCTCCGTTGCTTGTTGTTAGTAGTGACACAAACACGGCGAGGCCCCCCTTTTGAAATATCTCATATGGAATCATGTAGTAACCAAAAAAGTGTTAAACAAATCAAAATATATTTTATATTTGAGATTCTTCAAAGTAGCCAGTCTTGATGACAGCTTTGCACACTCTTGGCATTCTCTCAACCAGCTTTGTGAGGTAGTCACCTGGAATGCATTTCAATTAACAGATGTGCCTTGTTAGAAGTTCATTTGTGGAATTGATTTCCTTCTTAATGCATTTGAGCCAGTTGTGTGTGACAGGGTGGTCACACCTCCTCCTCCATGCTTCACGGTGGGAACTACACATGCTAGGTCATCCGTTCAACTACTCTGCATCTCACAAAGACACAGCGGTTTGAACCAAAAATCTCACATTTGGACTCATCAGACCAAAGGACAGATTTCCACCGGTCTAATGTCCATTGCTTGGTCTCTTCTTCTTATTGGTGTCCTTTAGTAGTGGTTTCTTTGCAGCAATTCAGCCATGAAGGCCTGATTCACACATTTGACCTTGAGATGTGTCTGCTACCTAAACTCTGCAATTTCTGAGGCTGGTAACTCTAATGAACTTGTCCTCTACAGCAGATGTAACTCTGGGTCTTCCTTTCCTGTGGCGGTCCTCATGAGAGCCAGTTTCATCATATCGCTTGATGGTTTTTGCGACTGCACTTGAAGAAACTTAAAGTAATGATGGACTGTCATTTCTCTTTGCTTATTTGAGCTGTTCTTGCCATAATATGGACTTGGTCCAAATAGGGCTATCTTCTGTCTACCACCCCTACCTGTCACAAACACAACTGATTGTCTCAAATGCATTAAGAAGGAAAGAAATTCCACAAATGTACTTTTAACAAGGCTCACCTGTTAATTGAAATGCATTCCATATGACTACCTCATGAAGCTGGTTGCTAGAATGCCAAGAGTGTGCAAAGCTGTCATCAAGGCAAAGGGTGGAAACTCAGTCTGGCCCCTCATGATGACTTCAGATTTTTTGTGGCCCCCACCCCCATCAAAGTTGCCCATCCCAACACAACACTGCTAGTCGCTGACTATCCCAAGAGAAAGCCCTCATTCCTTGCTTATTGTTACTTGGGATACAAACACAGATAAATTGAACCAACACAACAGAGAAGGTTTCAAAGAAAGCATCCATTCAGAAATCCAATCCCATATGGCATCAATGGGGAAAAATCGAACAGGTCAGGTCTGAAACCTTCACCTCAGGGCAGGTTTGGGTCTTCTGGAAACATCTGGGGGCGATTGGGGCATGTCGTGCTAGTTATAAACACAGCTGAGTCGCACCGCAAACCACTGCGGACAACGCAGTTAGATCACAAGTATAGCAACTCTAAGAGAAACAGACAGACGTTTGGAGGAAGATAGAGGAGGAAAGAGATTTCACAGGTAAAACGAACGCCACATCCTGGGTTTGTTGGTTGAGAGGTTGAATAAAGATCTGCTATCAATTGATGGTAAGGGAAGTCTTTGAATGTGTTTTCTCCTTCAATTGCATCCATCTGCTTGGTAAACAAAACAAAGCAGCCTTTGCGGTGCGAACTCAGAGAATCTGGCTGTTAGAAACGTTTGTAGTAGATGAAAGGCTAAATGCCTGCTAGATATGGATGTATAATGGTAATAGTATAATGGTGTAATAATATGACTATAGGAACCAGCAGATAAACTCTGTACTGATCATATGAGAACGGTTGGTTGGTGGTTGTGTGCCTTATCTAGCCAAGTACATCACAGCCCTGGAGAAGACGATACAAAGCGCCCCCTTGTTCTTCTGTGGCTACCGCAGCAATGGCATCATGCTAGTAGCTAATGATGGTAAACAGTCAATGGGGCCCACCCGTCCCTCTCCAAACTAACAACTATTGTATTGTCATGGTTAGATGGGATATAGTTTATACAAAATTGAAGTAAAACAACAATTTTTTTTTGCATTTTAGCTAACCCTAACTCTTTCCTAACCTTAACCTAATTCTCCTAACCTGCTACGTTAATTCTTCTAACCTGCTGCGTAAGTTCTCCTAACCCGCTCTGGTATAAACATACATAAACTGTATCCCTTCTAGCCAAAACCATAATCCCACAAGTTGGTATTTTATCTGAGCCAGTCCTTCTACTTTGTTAATCAATCCAGAACATTTCATTCCCCTTGTTTTTGTCAGTAAAGATTGCAAACAGTGTTGAGTTCCACTTTGATGTGTAGCACATGGGCCATTAACGCTCATTCATTGGAGCGTGTTATGAAACCCTTTAGAGATTACTTTATCTGCGACTTTTGCATTTTATTTGAGCCCCTTAACATTTATATGAGTTGATTAACTTTCCTCTCTGTTGTAGGCTGTATGGGTATTAGGGTAAAACATAAGCTTTGGGTTATGCGGTTTGTTCTCTTGGCTCGGCTACAAACCCTAGTCAGGCTATTCGAGTGAGGCGACAGCTGAAAGCTGAAACGCGGACCAAATGTAGCTAAGCCTCTCCTTGCTCATTCAAAACAACAATTGTATTATTATTTTATGAATGCATGGCAGAACGGTGTATTGTTGTAAGGAAATTCTTGGCTGCAAATAAAACACAATTATGTATCAGGTTACTGAACTTTGGGACGGGAAATGTAGCCTCTGTCATTTATGACAGTTCGGTGTTGCTTCATGCCAGGCCCAAATGCTTTTTGACTGAAAACATGCACTAAGACAGAAGGGACTGAAGGTAAAATAAATATTTACAGTATTTCTTGGAGGCCGAAAAGTCATTTAGGACAACAGGGGTGAGAACGCCATACAGTTAAAACATTGTAATTATAAAGCCCTTCCTGTCTTCTGAATGGAGTTCAATGGCTGCACATCTAGCCTATTGTTTCTGCCATCTAAACACACCTAAACACATACTAACATGCTGAGAAGGTGGAAACACCTGGCTATACAGGCGAAATACTATGGCTATACATAATACATGCATCCGCACTGATTTCTGTATTGGGTAAAGTTCAAAGTTGCCCAAACATCTGTCACATAAATAAATAACGGGAAACGAAGGTAGGCCTAGCACTTATTGATCATTATTTTGTCTGATGAAATATCTTGACTCAAAAAGACTACAGTAAAATCAGGAAAGAATGGACATTACTCCATATTATAAACTGGATGGTTCGAGCCCTGAATACTGATTGGCTGACAGCCGTGGAATATCAAACCGTATACCACGTGTATGACAAAACATTTATTTTTACTACTCTAATTACTTTGGTAACCAGTTTATAATAGCAATAAGGCACTTTGTGGTATATGGCCAAGAACAGCCCGCGTTGCGTCGTGCCCAAGAACAGCCCTTAGCCTTGGTATATTGGCCATGTACAATTTGATGCAATGTACAATTTGATGCAATTTCAGTCCCCTAGTCTTACTGAAAAGTTACCAGAAAGGTCAATGATTCCTCTGTACTGAAACGCTCCATAAAAATAACCAAGAGTACTGAACTGTCTACTTATAAGGGAAGAGAGAGAATGCTTGACTATATTTCACGCTGACAGAAACTCTACTTGACCTGATTTATTAACTGGAGAAGCTGCATAACAAGTCTGTCATCCTGCTCCAGATAAGACGATGGTTCAGCTCGCTTCCACGTCTTCCTTTATGAACACGCTAACTGTTGGGTTGCTTTAATAGAATGACTATATCTCTGGCAAAGTCTACTAAGTTTAATTTGGAGATAATAAAGATGTTCAAAATAGCAAGAATAAACAATGTACGTTTACCAGAAAAAGCAGTATACATCAGAATCCAAACAGCATTTCTGGAAAAGCAGGTAATTTATTGAAAGTTCCAGGATTTTTCCAATCCTAATCCAAACACACATGAAATGACCAACAAATTTGAATACAGGCCAGACCACCAGACCTCCATGTTGATTCCCCTGTCAGAGAGACAGACAGAGACATCACGTGTTGAAACAGAGGGTGTGCTATAGCAATAGTGTGATTTTGGCTTGCCTCTTATCTCCTACAGAATCTCTATGTATGATCTATCACCCCTTCCTGCTACGGCTGTGTTTATCCTGCTCCGTGATTACTGGACCACAGGGAATCCCCTCAAGCACCCCTGCCTCCCCTGCCCCAACATGTGACCTCCTCCTGGGGTTAGATCCTCCAGCGTAGTGTGGTAGTAACCTCCAGGGTGTTTTCCTTCCCAGAATCGCCCCAGCCAGTGTGAGTGAGCGAGAGGGGGAGGCCAGAGGTGAGAGGTCAGAGGGGAGAGGACACTCATTATCTGGCAGTGATTAGAGGCTGAGAGAGAGAGATCACAGTATGTGTTAGAAGCTAGACGTTTGTGGACGTGATGTGGACAGGCTGTGACTTTATTAAGACGTTCAACTGTGTTAGTTCTGAGGTGTAGTCTGAGGTAACAGTAAAGTGAGACAGTTATATGGGGACTGTGATGGCTAGATAATTTTAAGTGCCACATAAATGTGAATTAGCGCATGTTAGTAAGAAAAGCTCTGAGGTAAGTGTGAATTGAGATTATGTAATGATTTACATGTAGATGGTTTGTGCAACATAAATATGACATTTTATACTTGATGCTAGGATGGAATGTCACTTCCTATACTTTATAGATAAATACAAGTAAGCACAAATAATTGTAGAACATTTCTTTTATTGCGGTAATTCACAGAAAAATGCAATAAACGAAAAAAAAACGAACAAAAATAAAAGCCTTTGAATTTTCTGCAATCCAAAATGGCTTCGTGGATAATATGTATTTCTCATAATTTATATTCCAGTACATTCTCACTACTTTCTCACAGTTCTCCCAATACCGTAACATCTGGCTGATCAGCGCTGATTTCCGTGGTTCAAGGGGATATGCATATCTAAGGCCGATTAGCCCCCAGCATTAAACTGACCTTTGACCTTTATAATTGAAGTCCTGACTAGGCCTGAGGGTCACAGCATACTTAAGGGCCCACCTGGCTTAACACTGCCTGAACACTTAAGACTTCGGTACTCTGACCGTCACAACATCAACACGCCACCCAGTGTACACACTCACACAGCTGTGGTTTAAAGTTTTAGCAGGAATAAACCATGGCAGTTGAAAGTAGTTCATTCATCCCCCCCAAAAATTGGCCTGTATTATCCTCCTAAAATGAAACTGAATTAAAATGATGAAAGGTATGGCAGCTAATTTTGTTTGTTCATAAAGATGCACTTGAGTCTTTTTAAGTGATATATTGGCAGGGGTGTTGTTAGGCCCGAGACCAAGTCGAGTACACCCTCCAAACACCTGCTTCGAAGGCAGTATTGCTTTTATACAACGTGTTACCAACATATTTAAATAATGATTTACATACTATATTTTCATTTAAAAAGTTATTTATTCATACTATTTCATCCTTCCATAAGATATAGTCCCGACACAAATCTAGGGTTGCTTCCCTAGCCGGCTGGTCGTTGGTTCTATCAGTTCGGTTCCCAGTCATTCAGTCTTTTTGTTCTGTATCTATGGACACGACCCTGTCGTTCAGTCTTTTTGTTCTGTATCTATGGACACGACCCTGTCATTCAGTCTTTTTGTTCTGTATCTATGGACACGACCCAGTCGTTCAGTCTTTTTGTTCTGTATCTATGGACACGACCCAGTCGTTCAGTCTTTTTGTTCTGTATCTATGGACACAACCCAGTCGTTCAGTCTTTTTGTTCTGTATCTATGGACACGACCCAGTTGTTCATTCTAAATGTTCTATTGCCATACTGGCTGGCAACGTTCTTATCCTTTGCTTGCTAGCTAGCCAACTACGGCTAACTTACAGGCATGTCAAACAGTGCAGCCATTTTTACAACAAAGTAGATGCGTTTGTATTTGTTTAAGCTGTTATACATTTATTTGGATACATCCATACAAAATGTGCTAATGATGAGCGATTTCAACTGGTATAGAAAATGTGCTCTCTCGTCAGGACACTGTTGTCCAGAGGAGTTAGCCAACAACACAGCTAACACAATCACTTCAAACTGAAGCTGGAAAGACTGCAAACTAGCTGCACTTAATTTAGTTTGACCTGTTTTCTATTGATGGTTTGTGGTATATATCCATAATAAATATGCTGATTCATGATTTCGACTGGCTGAGAAAAGCTACCTGTCTGTCTGTCTCGTCCCGACACCCGACTCCTACATGTTCATTACTATGGGACAGCTGGAGATCGAATTTCAATATTGAAACAATGTTTCAAATGTCAGAGAGACAGACAGCAAGGTTTATACAAATCTCCGCTATTGAAAAACCTGTTGCTAGTCTAAAATAAATCTGTATATAATAAATATGCATTTCAAAGTCATAGCTCATTCTGCCGTATAGACTGTGCCAGTACCTAGTCTTACCATCGGAGTCCATTAGTCTCTGGGAGAGGGAGTAATGCAGACTAAACCCTGTTATATCCAGTGGTTTCCTGTGTTAAGGGATCAAAGCGTAGGAAATGGGCATGGTGTGCACAGCCAAGGCTATAAGGGGCAGAGCTACACAGCTGACCTGGGTTCAAATGTTATTTGAAAACTCTATTGAGCTTAGCTGTTGCAATGGAACCAATTGAAAGCCTCAAAAGTGCATGCACACCCTGCCCACCTGGCACTCCAGGCAGGCTAAAACAAATGCTGAAACTATTTGAAATAGTAACTGAACCCAGGTCTGCTACACAGACATGGAGATGTGGGTTGTTGACCGTAGATTCCGTGCTGCTGTTTTAATCGCTGTGTTCTTCTAGTTGGGTGTTTCTTTCTCTTAGGCTGCCATTGGGTCTGTTGGGGTCATCTGGTAGTTTTCAGATTGATGGAGAAGTGCGTTGAACTTGACCTCTCCCGCACTAGTATTTCAAGACAATTCAAGACTTGAATATTGAAGTGTTGCGGACAGTTTTTGTTGTTTATGGGAATTTGTGTGACACCGTGGAGGAAATCACAATACGTCATGTGGGGTAGAGACAACGGGGAAACCACGCACATTTAAACATAAACAACCACCTCAGTTTTCCCCACATCCTGAGAGGAAGTTAAGGACAGTGCCATTTGGCAAGACAAAAGAAAAAGCAAGAAGATGAAGAACAGATATTATAAGATCATAAGACTGCCATTTCCTGGATTTCTGAGAACAAAACAGAGCTGCAGTCTCACCACTGTACTCACATATCAAGCTCAAACTGGCATGAGGAACCCAAGTTCACATGAACTTAAACAGCTTCATGACCACAATTACATATGTGGGAGTTCTGGGCTGTGATAACGTTGTTAGTTGGCGTTTTCCAGCATGCTGCATCAAGTCATGCTTGTGTATATCTCACAAAGATATGTATGACATTCAACTGCTTCGACCCTAGAGGCAATCCTACACGCACCCACACACACACAAACACACACATGCACACACAATCCTGGAGGCTCCTCTCCTCTCCTAGTTTACAGTGGGATATAGCAAGAGCAGGCTTGAGCTTTGAGCTTTTAATTGTGTAAATAGCATTTATGTATATCCACACAGTGTCATGACTCAGTGATATACAGTCTGGTTCAGCCAGTGATGACTCAGACAACCAGATGTCTCCTGACGATGGTTGGTTCACATGGAACAAACTCTAGACATACAGAGAGAGAGAGAGAGAGAGGCAGAGAGAGAGACAAAGAGAGACGGCAAGACAGAGCTAGAGAGAGACAGCGAGAGAGAGATGGAGAGACAGAGCTAGAGAGAGAGAGAGAGAGAGAGAGAGAGCACAGAAACTGGCTTCCTCACAGAAAGACGTGTTGAGGAAGTCCTCATTGTTTCCTGTGGTTGTTTACACCAACATGTCCTGATGGAACAGAGCATGTCTGCTATGCAAGTGAGGACAAACATTCTAAACTGGTTTAGCTATCCAAACTTCTTTTGCTCACATGACATTGTAAAAAACAAGATGGAGGCTTACTTTAGTGCTGTTGTGATGGATCGACTAAGGTTTCAGCATCCCAAATGGCACCCTATTCCATACGTTGTGCACTACTTCTACAGGCCACATGAAATGGGCCCTGATCAAAAGTAGTACGCTATATAGGGAATAGGGTGCCATTTGAGATACACACTAACTATTTCTACAAGGCTACGTGACTGGGTAAATGGTCCCCGAGGGAACTAGTGAACTGTGGCTTGGGAAAGTGAATATAAATATGTGCTAGACTGTCTAAATGTTACACACTCCCTTTACAGTGGAAATCTGTGATTCATCCATTTTTGGATGGTTGTTCAGTCCTTGGGTCAGTCCTTGCACCCATAGCTTTGTTGTTTTTTGAATCCAGGATTGTTCCTTTAACCACATAGCATATTAGCCCCAGAAGTTATGTCAGCTTTTTTTAAACACCACATGCTAGAAGAAGAAGAAGAAGAAGAAGAAGAAGAAGAAGAAGAAGAAAACTGTGTGGGAATTTGTGAAGATATGCGACACAGTTTAGATGAGAGATTAAAATGTATATGTTGATGAAAATCAAAATATACATGTTATAAAACTTGTCTATTTAGCCATTGAACTACTGTTCCTCACATTATAACATTTCCCACTGGGGTCATCTGAAAATAAATACATCATGAGAACCATAACAGAAAATGGCTCTTATGTTAATGTGGATTTGCAGGTGGCTTCTAATGTTCAGTATTAAGTGCCAGGTCGCAGTTGTAAATGAGAACTTGTTCTCAACTGGCCTACCTGGTTAAATAAAGGTGAAATATAAAAATGACAGTGGCTGAGAACATGCTATTGTGTAAAGGGGGGAAAAAGCAGGATTGTGACTGTGAAATATTTCTGCATAACCACCTTTTTATGTTAATCAATGATGGCAATGGGAGATTTGTGCATCAGTTTGAGTTAAGTGTGCATCTCCAGCTAGGATTCAGGTTACATTGGTTAGGTGAGCTCTTAGCTCTCAAAGATGTATTTATATAACCTGGGCAGCCTCTTCTATTACATAGCAATATTAAACATAATTATATTATATTCATAATGAGTTAACAATATCAACTAATCTATTGACTGACTCCAAGCTTTCATATAATAGAGTTAAATAATATGAAATGACTCGTCACCAAATTATTATTATTATTTTTTAATGTATTTAACTAGGCAAGTCAGTTAAAAATAAATTATTATTTACAGTGACGGCCTACCTACAGGGTCAGCCATAGTAGTATGGCGTCCCTGGAGCAAATGAGGGTTAAGTGCCTTGCTCAAGGACATATCGACAGGTTTTCACCTTGTCGGCTCTGGGATTCGATCCAGCACTGGCCCAACGCTCTGACCACTAGGCTATCTGCCATCCCAAATAAAGTCAAACATCCACAAACGCAAATAATTTAAGCCCATATTCAATACAATGCATCAAATTCCCTGGGAGATGTATTTTTTCATTGTACACGGTCCCTGTCAAATAAACTTCATAAAACCGATTAACCCATGGCTGTTGAGTATCAACCCATGGATTAAAGCTGGAATCCTTAATGGTGAAACAGCGTGTCCATTTGGGATATCACAACAACAAAGGAGTTACTGCAAGCAACAAACACCGTTTTTTTCCCATCAGACATCACTGCATAGAACAGCACAATATGTACTGCTTTGTTTTTACCATGCTGTGCGACGCTGCTCAGCTCGGCAACAAAAACAATAAGAACAGTGGTGGGGCGGCCAGTGGCACTGTTCACCCCATACTGCGGATTCCATCTTTAACCTTAGGCACGTCCTTCTGCCACGCCAAATGTAGAGTCATTCATTACCACCCAGCATGATGTTTGGGTAAAGTGATGCATGAAAGACGGGACGTCCTGCTGTTAGCGACCCTCTGAGGAGAGTAGATTACATGCACCAGTATAGAGGATCAACCCACAGCCATACCTCCTCCTGGAAGCATAGCCCCAGTATCCTGGCTAATGATCCAGTCCCTTGCTGGCTTCATGGTCAAATGGGGAGTCATTAAAAGTGCTACTAACCTGGGGGATAGTCCTTAACCACCATGACACCAGGTTGTTCTTAGTGCCTAAGGCCCTTGTTTGTCAAATCTTGTCGACGCATTTCTTGTACCAGTTAATACAACTGTGTGGAAAAGCCCTGCGTCTGTGCGGTTCAATTTGCTCATCTAACTTTTTGCTGTCATTGATGGGTGATGTCACACATCCCGAGGCAACAATCTGATTGATGCCAAACAACACCTAACAAAGTAGCCTACTGTACAGTGTGCTTATAATTATTCAAGTTATTTCTATGCTAGTGTCCACTCCACCATGTGTTAAGAGTTAAGTGCCTACACTAAGATTAGTATCAGAGTAGCCTACATACCAGCCTACTGCTGCATAGAGGATAGTGTTTAGTTTGGACACTGTCCAGCCCAGTACAAATCTCCTGGCTTTACCAGTGGCTGAACTGAACAGACATTTCAACAAACTGCAAAACCAACGTAAACATTGACAAATAGGCATGTAAGAGGCAAATATACTGTTCTGTAGACATTTACTGGTATGTACTGTTCTGTAGACATTTACTGGTATGTACTGTTCTGTAGACATTTACTGGTATGTACTGTTCTGTAGACATTTACTGGTATGTACTGTTCTGTAGACATTTACTGGTATGTACTGTTCTGTAGACATTTACTGGTATGTACTGTTCTGTAGACATTTACTGGTATGTACTGTTCTGTAGACATTTACTGGTATGTACTGTTCTGTAGACATTTACTGGTATGTACTGTTCTGTAGACATTTACTGGTATGTACTGTTCTGTAGACATTTACTGGTATGTACTGTTCTGTAGACATTTACTGGTATATACTGTTCTGTAGACATTTGCTGGTCCCTTTACTAGTTTTTGTTCAACATGAAACCGTTGATCTTTTTGCGAGGCAGTATAAAGTTCTATATAAAGTTATCAACAGCTAGACTGGATTCATATACTGTTGTAGCTTTAGTCCGAGTGTCTTAGGGTGCTGATCTGAACAACCAATAACAAATGGCTCTATGACAGAATTATGCAGTTGCCTTGTCTTGGGCAGGCTGTGTGGACGGCTGCTGGTGTGGTACCTTTTTCCCAATATAGTGCACTAATTTTGATCAGGGAGCTTAGGGCTCTGGTCAAAAGTAATGCACTATATAGAGAATAGGGTGCCATTTGAGATGCACTACAGTGCCATTTTGGACCCCCTCTTGTCTTGGGCAGTCTGTCATAGACTGTTCTCTCTGCTACCGCACGGCAAGAGGTACCGATGCACCACGTTTGGAACGAACAGGACCCTGAACGGCTTCTAGCCCTCAGCCATGACTGATAAATAGTTATTTATCTGCATTGACCCTTTTTGCACTAACTCTTTTGACTCCTCCCATACGCTGCTGCTTCTGTTTATCATCTACCCTGTTGCCTAGTAACTTTGTTACATGTCAACTACCTGGTACCTCTGCACATCGACTCTGTTCTGGTACCCCATGTATAGAGACAAGTTATCGTAAAATATTTTAGATATATTATTACCTTTATTATTATGTTTTACTTTTCTATAATTTCTCTATTTTCTTTCTCTCTGTATTGTTGAAGGGCTGTAAGTAAACATTTCACTGTTAGTCTACACCTGTTGTTTACCAAGCATGTGACGAATGTGATTTGATTAGCTACATTAGCTCAGGGAATTCAATAAAGGAGGGAGCTCACTAGGAAATGTACTTCTCCTGGCGGATGGCATTTCCTGAGAAGGCCTTAGATTGTCAAACTGCACTGTAACATAGTCTGAACCGATGATAATGACAAATAGTGTTTTTAGGACCAGACAGTGAATGGCCACTTACTGCAACCTGATACTCTAACAATACTGTCCATCTCCTTCAAAGGTGCATGAGGACCATGGTAGCCAGAGTGGAAGGTACATGAGGACCATGGTAGCCAGAGTAGAAGGTACATGAGGACCATGGTAGCCAGAGTAGAAGGTACATGAGGTCCATGGTAGCCAGAGTAGAAGGTTTATGAGGACCATGGTAGCCAGAGTAGAAGGTACATGAGGGCCATGGTAGCCAGAGTAGAAGGTGCATGAGGACTATGGTAGCCAGAGTAGAAGGTGCATGAGGACCATGGTAGCCAGAGTAGAAGGTGCATGAGGACTATGGTAGCCAGAGTAGAAGGTGCATGAGGACCATGGTAGCCAGAGTAGAAGGTACATGAGGGCCATGGTAGCCAGAGTAGAGGGTACATGAGGACCATGGTAGCCAGAGTAGTAGGTGCATGAGGGCCATGGTAGCCAGATTAGAAGGTGCATGAGGACCATGGTAGCCAGAGTAGAAGGTGCATGAGGACCATGGTAGCCAGAGTAGAAGGTACATGAGGGCCATGGTAGCCAGAGTAGAAGGTGGCCTGTAGTGTATAGGTAAGGAAGAATAAGCCGAGCCTCAGCATTTTAAAATGAAAGAGAACAAGAGCACTTGTCTCTAGTCTCTATCTAGCGTTTATTCTACACACCCCCTTTCTTTGTCGACCCAATATTTTGGACCAGTGCGCCCGGTACGACTGTATTCCCCGCATTCCTCCGTCCCCATAACAACGGTACAATGAGGAGTTGACAACAACAAGAAGTTCTCTCATCGAAAGACCTCTCAGACCAAATCCTGTTATGGGTCTGACGCAAAGCATAGGAATACAGCCAGTCAGTGTGTCCTTAAATAATAAATAAAGGGACTGTTATTCAGGAAACAAGCCTAGACCCTCTATACGTGACCTCCAGCCTCTTTGAAATGGGAGACCACCTATGGAGGAGCCTGGAAGAGCCTGGAGGAGCCTTTCCATGCATAGCCTTGAATACTCGGGCCTCTGGGGCGAGGCACAGGCCCTAAATTATTGTGTACCCAATGTCTGACCAAGGCCCAAATCCCAATTTCTCTGCCTTGATTTTCCAAGGGGCCGATTTTTCCGAGGTCCCAGTGAGAACATGCAGTCCCATGAAACACATCCAAGAAAAACAGCATCCCCTGACCTGTGGAGATTGACCGAGCTGGGTTTCCAAATCCTCAGAGGAGATCTCATGGGATGGACCCGAGAGCCAGGATGATTTAATTACACAAAGACAACATCACGTGTCACCAGGGGTTACGGCCCGTCGCCTTTATGAGGGCAGAGGGCCGGGGGAGAGGGGGTGGATGTTCACCGCTGATGTACCCCTACTTGGCTTACCTGGCCCCATGGCCTGGGTTGATTGGCTCGATATAACCAGCTACATTGACATACAGGAAGGTATTGCTTACATCTCATAATTACAGTACTGAAGGGGTCTGTTGCACCTGGGGAGGGAAATATGGGAATTGCAGGAGGGTGAGAGGGAGAGAGGGAGAGGGAGAGGGAGAGGGAGAGAGAGAGAGAGAGAGGGAGAGAGAGAGAGAGAGAGAGAGAGAGAGAGAGAGAGAGAGAGAGAGAGAGAGAGAGAGAGGACACAGGGCTGTTTTTCAGGGACAGAAGGGTCCAGATGAGATCAGAGCTGGTTTTGATCTGGATAAAAGTGCCTGTGCTCCCTGAGTCCCCATAGCTCAGAGGCAAATGTGGCTTCAGTTCCAATGTATGTGAAGTGACAATGTGTCTGAGATCAACCCTTCATCTTATGAGTAATAGCCTTTGTCTGCTTTATGGGATATGTTTCAAATGTAATCCTTTAGCTATGGCATCACATATTTAACCCGTATGTATTTCATCTTGTATCATTCTAATGTTAAGCAATATTCTGGTTCAAAAGTATTACCCAAGTAGGAGCTTATAGGAACGTAACATACACTGAATGTACAAAACATTAAGAAGACCTTCCTAATATTGAGTTGCGCCCCCTGGTCATGGCTCACATTAACACCATTATCCCAGAAACCCTAGACCCACTCCAATTTGCACACCACATTGACTCTGTACCGGTACCACCGGTATATAGCCTCCTCACATTGACTCTATAATGGTACCACCGGTATATAGCCTCCTCACATTGACTCTGTAATGTTACCACCGGTATATAGCCTCCTCACATTGACTCTGAAATGGTACCACCTGTATATAGTCTCCTCACATTGACTCTATAATGGTACCACCGGTATATAGCCTCCTCACATTGACTCTGTAATGGTACCACTTGTATATAGCCTCCTCACATTGACTCTGTAATGGTACCACCGGTATATAGCCTCCTCACATTGACTCTGTAATGGTACCACCTGTATATAGTCTCCTCACATTGACTCTGTAATGGTACCACCGGTATATAGCCTCCTCACATTGACTCTGTAATGGTACCACCTGTATATAGCCTCCTCACATTGACTCTGTAATGGTACCACCGGTATATAGCCTCCTCACATTGACTCTGTAATGGTACCACCGGTATATAGCCTCCTCACATTGACTCTGTAATGGTACCACCTGTACCATTATTTTTACTGTCATTTTACTGCTTTTTATTTCTTTACTTACCTAATACTTATTTTCTACTTAAACTACACTGTTGGTTAGGGCTTGTAAGTAAGCATTTCACTGTAAGGTCTACACCTGTTGTATTCGGCACACGTGACAAATAAAATTTGATTTGATTTTGCCCTCAGAACAGCCTCAATTCGTTGGGACGTGGACTCAACAATGTGTCAACAGCGTTCCACAGGGATGCTGGCCCGTGTTGAATGCTTTTCACAGTTGTGTCAAGCTGACTGGATGTCCTTTGGGTGGTGGACAATTGTTGATACACATGGGAAACTGTGTGAAAACCCCAGTAGCATTGCAGATCTTGACACAAACCAGTGTGCCTGGCACCTACTACCATACCCTGTTCAACGGCACTTAAATCTTTTGTCTTGCCCATTATCCTCTGAATGGTACACATACACAATCCATGTCTCAAGGCTTAAAAATCCTTCTTTAACCTGTCTCCTCCCCTTCATCTACACTGATTTAAGTGGATTTAACAAGTAATATCAATAAGGGATCATAGCTTTCACCTGGACTCACCTGGTCAGTCTGTGTCATGAAAAGAGTTCTTAATGTTTTGTACACTCAGTGTATGTCATTTAAAAACTCATGTCCAGTAATCTAACCCTAACCCTAACCCTAACCCCTGAACCTAAAATAGCCTTTGTCCTTGTGGGGACCTGGGAAATCTCCCCACGAAGGACAATTTTCCTTGTTTTTCTATCTTTGTGGGAACTGTGGGGGATTTCCAGTAGCCACGAAGATAGTAATACAAGCACGCACACACACACACTGGCCAGACAAGACAGAGGTCATGCTAAAGCTATGTACAGAACACTTAGAGAGAGATATAGTGCTCAGTCAGGGTCAAACCCCTCTTCAGCACCGCAGCCAAGATAACAAATAGTTTACCCAGAGGCCGTTAGTGTGTAAACTGTGTATGGTTTTGCATCATCTGTGTGCTAATGCTTCTCTCTAACATCTCTGTTTATGAGATTTGGACATAAACTCACAAAGAATGGGTCTTTGATGGGTGTGAAATCTACGCTGCTGCTATAGCCCCAATGTACATGTATCCTAAACCCTCATCTGGATCGTAAAAATACTTTATGAAAACCTAAGAGGGCACTTATACTAAGCATTAGATGTATTCCCTCAATTACATTTGACTTCCATTACTCCTTTCATCAAGCCAAACCTTTCTAACAGGAAACGCGACGTGAACCTTGTAATTGCAAACAAGTAGCAGGTGGCCTGTTAAACAAAGAGTCGGCCATTTTGCATCAATTTTACAGCCAAATTATTCAGCTAAACGCCAAAACATTAACAGAAAGAAAAACTGTCCAGATGTAGTTAAGTGAATTATAATGTCTAATGCTTGGACGCTAAGATAGTAAACATACAGATTTATATGACTGCCATGATATACAAAGAGGTCACAAACCCAGACCGATGATGACATACAAGACTGTTAGACAGCAGTATGGTTGACTAAAGTGACTCAAGTGAAAGCGTTGATTTGGATAAGAGCAACGTTCTGGCGTCCATGTTGAATATCATCCAACACAAACAACTGGATCATTGTTCAGGGATGAATCATCATTAATGATGATTAACAGTCTGACATCCAGATATAAATTACATATTGCAATTAGTCCAGTGAGCGATTCTGTTTTTGAAACGATTGGCTAGAATATAGAAGTGAAAATATAGAATGATGCGAATAATGTTTTGGAAGACGTTACATTTCTGTAAGAGAATGATAAATGTCTGTCCTAGATGGAGAGAATGATAAATGTCTGTCCTAGATGGAGAGAATGATAAATGTCTGTCCTAGATGGAGAGAATGAAGTGCCAATAATTTGATGGTGTCTACCTTTTCCAAACTTTAAGAACGCATTCATCATTTTTTAACAGTACGATAGTAGTTTATGTAATTTTGTCTCAGAAATGTTTTCCTGGATTCCAAGTGTTAGGGGTGCTTTTCTTTCCAGGGCTTGTTAACGGACCAAAACTGATATAGATCGAAAAAAAAATATTTATTACTAATTTCATCTCTTATTGCTACTGGCTTAATCTCCATTGTTTATTTTTTATTTTTATCTTAATGCCTTTTGTTTTGTTTTTCATTTAATGGTGTTTGATGATCAAGAACATGTGACCTGGGCTGGCTTCAAAAGTACCCTTACCGTTCTACAGATGGTAACGCTTAATCGGTAAGAGAATAAAACGCTTGATGGCTACGGTTGAAACTGTTCCCAGGGAGGGTGAACTTGGCAGGAAAGAGTTCCCCTGTCGTAGAAACAACATCTTGCGATAAAATAGCACAAGGAAGTAAACAGTGCTCTAATTGGGAGTAAGGGCATATAAATACATGTCTATGTGAGCTTTAAAGGTTTGAACTGAGTTATAAAGATAATATTGGATGGTCTTTTATGAATCCTTGATCAAATCATTGGCTTCGAGTAACTATAGAATATAGAATCTGTTAAGTGTTGTCATTGATGATTTTGAGTTAGAGCTTTATATTGCTTATTTACCTATGAGGTCATCACATTCCAGTGTATACGAGTTTTCAACACCTCCCAGAACTCTAGGCTTTATAAAAACGTCATTCTAAGAACCTAAATCCGTAAAATAATTAAACGTTCTAATCACAACAAGCACATATCTCTCTAAAAAGGAGTGAGGGAGTGATGGAAGGAGGAGACACAACCTGGAATCCATTATCTCTAGCTGGTGGAAGTCCTCGCCCCTCACCTCCCGTCCCGACCCCCTCCGAGGGGTACGTACGTAGGCAGGCTACCCATGAGGTCGCCACACCATGAGGGCTAGCATAAGCCACTAGCCACAGGGCTTGTATGCCTCATCCACTGCACATGGAAAATGCTAACGTTGGAATATATAGTAATTACTCAATATAACAGGCCATCAATTCAGCCATTGTGAAGATGCCAATGAATCACCCCCTTCTGTCATTCAGTTCTGTCTGTCATTTATTCACTTATTATCATGAAACACTAGTGAGCTGAGATTTGAGTAGGAACACATTTGAACTTGTTCTTATCCATCTCTCCCAACCTCATCAAATATGAACAGTTGATATGGTGACACCATAATGGAGTGTACAAGAATAAGAACGCTTCAGGGAATACTGCAATCTAGCACAGTTGTCTTTGTTTTGACGTCAGTGTTTACAAAAAGCAACATGGGAACGTGAGTTGTCCTTACTGGCATATCTATTACAATGGAATGAACACTGAGGAAATGGTCAAACATTTTAGATATGTAAAACGTTTGAAGTAATATAAATTCCTACCTTCTATGGTTTCCCTTTCTCTTAATTACTCTTTGACCTTATATAGTCCTGCTGTGGTAAACAGTAACTGACTGATTGTCAGTTAGCTACTTTATTGTCCAATGTTGGGTGTAACTACCTCTTAAATTCCCATTCAGAGTGACAAGGATGTCTTTACAGAGTAGCTGGAGACTAGCATGTGAAACGCTTAACCCTTTGTAAGGTTCAGACATTTATTTAGGCTCTGGCTCCTGGCCTAGATTTGCAAAGTTCTGAATGCATTTCGAAATATTTGACTGTTATTAGTCTGAAAACGATAAGGAAACACTTAGAATGTTACTACGACATACTCAAAGACTTGATTATATCAAATTATTTTAAATAATGATTCAAAAGAAAATGTCTAGGGTAGTCTAGAAAGTGTATTTGTATTGTTTTAACAGTTTTGACATTTTATGATTAAATTGTACATAACATATTGATGTTAGATCTCAGTTTGTATGTTTCTGGTCATTATGGTCATTAACCACTTTTGTACATCCAACACATTCTCAGGTTTTAGATGCTGTATGATGGGAAAATATCCACTAGATGTCATAGTTGCTTGTTTTTTTTTTTAATGTACATGCAGTGCCTTAACTTTTTCCACATTTTGTTACGTTACAGGCTTATTCTAAAATGTATTTAAAAAATATCATCCTCAGCAATCTACACACAATACCCAATAATGACAAAGTGAAAACTGTTTTTTAGAAATTGTATTAAAAATAATAAACAGAAATAACTTATTTACATAAGTATTCAGACTCTTTGCTATGAGAATAGAAATTGAGCTCAGTTGCATCCTGTTTCCATTGATCATTTATTTTATTTTTTAACCTTTATTTAACTAGGCAAGTAGGTTAAGAACAAATTCTTATTTACAATGACGGCCTGCGCGGGCCAAACTTGGACGACGCCGCCCTATGGGACTCCCAATCACAGCCGGTTGTGATACAGTCTGGATTCGAACCAGGTTGTCTGTAGTGACGCCTCCAGCACTGAGATACAGTGTCTTAGACCATGATTTGGAAAGGCACACACCTGTCTATACAAGGTCCCACAGTTGACAGTGCATGTCAGAGCAAAAACCAAGATATGAGATCAAAGGAATTGTCCGTAGGGCTCCGAGACAGGATTGTGTCGAGGCACAGATCTGGGGATGGGTACCAAAATGTCTGATTGAACTCTTTGGCCTGAATTATTAAATTTTTTTAATTTAACCTATATTTAACTAGGCAAGTAAGTTAAGCACAAATTCTTATTTACAATTCTTATTTTTATTATTTACAATGACGGCCTGAATGCCAAGTGTCACGTCTGGAGGAAATCTGGCACCATCCCTGAAGCATGGTGGTGGCAGCAACATGCTGTTTGTCCACGACAGGTACTGGGAGACTAGTCAGGATCGAGGCAAAGATTAACGGAGCAAAGCACAGAGAAATCCTTCATGAAAACCTGCTCCTCAGACTGAGGCGAAGTTTTCACCTTCCAACAGGACAACGACCCTAAGCACACAGCCAAGATAACGCAGGAGTGGCTGAATGTCCTTGAGTGGCCCAGCCAGAGCCCAGACTTGAACCCGATCTAACATCTCTGGAGAGACCTGTGCAGCGACGCTCCCCATCCAACCTTACAAAACTTGAGATGATCTGCAGAAAAGAATGTGAGAAACTCCACAAATACAGGTGTGCCAAGCTTGTAGCGTCATACACAAGAAGACTCGAGGCTGTAATCACTGCCAAAGGTGTTTCAACAAAGTACTGAGTAAAGGGTTTGAATACTTATGTAAATGTGATATTTCAGTTTTTTATTTTTAATAAATTAGCAAAAATGTCAAAAGAACGGTCCTTTGTCATTATGGGGTATTGTGTGTAGATTGATGAGGGGAAAAAAAACAATTTAATACATTTTAGAATAAGGCTGTAACCTAACAAAATGTGGAAAACGTCAAGGGGTCTGAATACTTTCCAAAGGCACTGTATATCTCAAGACAAATCAACCAGATTTTTCAGATTTCTGCTTGTTAAAAGAAAGAAACAGTAGATAGAGAAAGATGGGAAGATGACTGCTAGAGAATCTACTGTATGTTCATTTTAACATCTCTGTTTATTTTAACATCTCTGTTTGTTTGGGTCAAACTGATGCAATGTGTACGGTGGTGATATATGCTTTTTATAATATGTTACTTTACGTACGCAGAGCACGTACCCTTTTTGTAAATATTCTGTGGATAAGATCTATTTAAAATATTTCTATCTGTCTTTTATCATTGCATATGTTATGATGATAACCATAGATGTTTTATGACAATGGTTTTATGAGGCTATTGGAAGAGAAAGGAAAATAGTGTAAACAGAACCTCAATAAGCTCAATTATTAAAAAAGTATTCACAAACACACAAGCAATGAACTATCTGGATCCAAGAAGGAAAACAAAGAAGGCCAAAGAAGTAAAACATTTTAAACATTCTGCGGAATGGTTCGTACGATGTTTCTGCTTCTAATTGTACTTTCTGGACGCTGTCACACCACACAATCATCAGTAATTTACAGTATCGACCAATATTCTGTAATAACTCAGATAGCAAAATCAACCCATGACATTTTTAGTCACCCTCTGTGTAGTCAGAACAATTGGAGGGTATCACTCACTTTCCACTCTCTCTCCCCCTCTCTTTCTCTCTCTTTCTCCTAAACCCCTCTCGCCTCCTCCCCCCTCTCCACCCCCACTTGCCATCTTTCCAATTCAACACACAAGTCAGACAGACAGATGCCTCTCTCCGGAAACTTCTGAGGAGGTATATACGAAGTGGAAGTGATGAAAGCCACAAGAAGCCAGGTCCCACTGCAGCAAGGTCTCGGCTCTTCACTCTCGGCAGCCAGCTAGCGCAAACTCCCCTCATTTAGAAGAAGCACTGTACATCCTGAAACCCCTGTGCCTCTTCTCTTTTAATTAAAACCCGCGTGGATTCGCCTCCCTCAGACCCCAGTAGAGAGAGAAGGGTTGTAGTGGGGAAAAACTTTCAAGTTGTTCCACTTGACAGGTATATTTAAGTTCACCCAGTTTGACCAGATGGATCATGTATTTTGTATAAGGCGATATTATATGGCGGTGGTAGATGGGAGGGAGGCGGGGGAGGGGGACATATATATATCAAACAAGTGGAGGGAATCATAGTGGGAAAGCTAAAGGAGAAGGTGGGGATGAGGGAGCAGAGAGCAATAAGCACAGAGGAATAGGAAACTGCGTAGAGATCCTTCCGGGTGATCTTCTTAGATCTTTCCAAGCGAGAGGAGCGTCGTCAAGAATTCATCCGCTAAGAGTGGCGGTCTCCGGTCTTTAGCTGGCGTTAGATAAGATAAGATGTTTGAAAGACTTAATTGTAAATATTAATCAACATAGCTAATTGAGCGTAACTGAAAAATAGATTAGTGTGAACGTCTGTAGATGATCCCATAGAGAGGATACTACTAATATGTTTTATGATTCATTTATTGGTTCCTTACTCATCAACAGCATCAAAACATGGGACAGACAAACAGAACATAGTCAACTGATCAAAACAGATGGACATGAGGATGTTGAATAATTCTTTATAATACTTTATAGTGAACTTGTCTTTGGGAGGCAACGGTGTATTTGAAAATATGTTCTTCATCCAAAATCAAAACTTTTCAAGAGTTGCAAACAACAATTTGAGACATTGAAAATAATGCATAGGCCTACTACAAAATAAACTGAACAAAAATATCAACGTAAAGATCCCAGAAATGTTCCATACACACTAAAAGATGATTAAACAGCATGAACATTAGACAGGGACAATAAAAGGCCACTCTAAAATGTGCAGTTTTGTCACACAACACAATGCCACAGATGACTCAAGTTTTGAGGAAGCGTGCAATTGGGATGCTGACTGCAGGAATGTCCACCAGACCTGTTGCCATATAATTTAATGTTAATTTCTCTACCATAAGCCACCTCCAACGTTGTTTTAGATAATTTGGCAGTGAGTCCAACAGGCCTCACAACCGTAGACCACGTGTAACCATGCCAGCCCAGGACCTCCACAACCGTCTTCTTCACCTTCGTCAACTTCACACAGCCATTAAGGAGGAGTGGGACAACATTCCACAGGCCACAATCAACATCCTGATCAACTCTATGCGAAGGAGATTTGTTGCGCTGCATGAGGCAAATGGTGGTCACACCAGATACTGACTGGTTTTCTGATCCACGATGCATATCTGTATTCCCAGTCATGTGAAATCCATAGATTAGGGCTTAATGAATTCATTCCAATTGACTGATTTCCTTATTTGAACTGGAACTCGTTGAAATCGTTGAAATTGTTGCATGTTGCGCTTATATTTTTGTTCAGCGTACCAAGTATTGAAAGGAAGACATTTTGTCTTGACTAGAGCTTTAGCGGTTGCTCCCTCTAGTGAGTTATTTTGGAATGGACAAGCTGGACACTTGATTAGGAATGAAAGAGGCTCTAAGGATAGATAAGAAAACACCCAGGAACTTCATAACTGAATGCTGATTAATGCCATACTCTTAATAACTTAGTATCACTGATGATTTTAGCAATAAATAAATAGTGTTCATGTGACTCTATTACTGTGAAAGCAGGTGTGTAGAGTATGTGGATATACTGGAACTAATATAACTCCATTGCAGCCCAAAGAACATTGCCAGAGAACACTATTCTTGGAGCTGTAGTCCAGTAGATCATTCGGTCCACTGCCCAGTAGCAGAAATCTGACTTATTACATGTCGGTTTCATCATCATACTGGATTTATAGTATATAATCTGAACATTACACTCAAACCGATGAAGAAATCCTCTTAATCATTGATGACATTCACTCTGAAACGGGTCAAGTTTTCTGATATGAAACACTGAATAACATAGACATTTTGTTCACGATCATTTCGCCCCTCAGCACACACACATCCAAGATATTGATCATCTACAGTGAAGGATCATATTCTTGAATCTCCCTCTACAGTGCATGTACTGTATGCAAAGTGTTTGCAAAGGCAGGCAACAGTTATGGAGTGTGATGTACATTAATTAAACGATCACAGCGCAGCAATGATATAGCATTTCTCCCACCCATTGGTAAAGGCAGTGAGCAGTTCTGATTTAAGAGCATCGGGCAGTTCTCTTTTGCCTGCGTGAATTAATAATCAAAGAAAACAGCAAAGAGAAAAAGTGAAGCTTTCAAAAATCAATGGGGGCTGTGTTTCATGACAGCCAGGAGTCAACCCTGGTGCCCTCACCTGGGCGCCCATGTGTGTGTGTGTGTGTGTGTGTGCCCGTGTGTGTGTGGTGTGCGTGCTAACGCTCCACTACAGCGGCTATGCTATTGTACTGGGGCGATCTGATCCTTCAATCACTCTACTGGTCGGTTGTACATCTAAATCAGCGATGATCGCTGACAGAAAACAAGGCTAACTGGTGTGAAGGAAGAAGCACTTTTTTTGGGTTAGCGAAAAGCCTACTAAATACCAGTTGTCTCCTCAAATCAGCGTGGCCAGGGCTGCATTATTGATGGGGCCTCCAGGGCCCTCTGGCTCCTTAGATGGGGATGGGTCTGTCTCTCTCTGGGAGGGAGGAGAGAGAGGGAGAGTGGTTCTGGTAAGAGAGGAGGAGAGGTGGACTGAATCAGTTCCGTCGAACCAGGGCTCAGATGGTGTTCTGGCTCAGGTGGGTATGTGTGTCTTGGAGGTTCTGGAGAGGAGCGAGGTTCTGTGTATGAACCAACCAGGCCTAGCAAGCCAGCTTGGGCCAGAACACAAACAGTAACGCTTGGCCTTAAATTGAAAATGAATGGTAGCATGATGTCCCTCTGGGGAGACGGATAGGGAGCAGCTGGTCCTCAAGACGCTGCTGGTCTAGGCTTCAAAACACACACACACACACACACACACACACACACACACACACACACACAGAGAGAGAGAGAGAGATTGAGGGAGGGAGGGAGAGAGGGCCAGTACATATTGACGCTTTAATAATTGAGGGCCACTTCAGGACTTCTTTAGGGTGACAGCCATGGACCCTCCCTCCCATTTGTTCACTGTCACAGGGACAAGTCACGATGGAATGAATGAATTCTAATTAATATGTTAGAGGAAAACTCACTAAGGTGAGAAGAGAGCAAAAGGTAAGTGATGTGAGGAGCAGGTTTAACTATATCCTGTGGGTGAAGCACATCCATCTCTTAGGAATAATGGCCAGCAATGATCAAATGTAATCTTTTAATATTTTACTAAGGATAATAATCAAATATAATTTATATAATATATTGGAATAACATTCACTATTTAAGTAGAATCTCCAAATTACCTTATTATTCCTCCTTACAGTTTTAGCCTCTGAGACTGAGGCTGTCCTAATATAGATACCGTAACCCTGTGCTAAATCTGCTGATGTCAAGTGTGAGGTACATTACCAAAGATGGTAGATAAATGAAGATATCCCATAGAGATGGATAGAGGACTCTTATTTATATCTGTGCCATTGTCTGTGACAGCATGGGCAGGGTCATTGAAGCTACAAACCACAGGAATCCCCACCCAGTTGACTACTTGGACTACTTTAAAATGGTGGAAGCCCTCAATGACAATGCTCATAATAAAACTGCCTTTTTTCCACTATCATTCTCTATGAGATAATCACAGTTACGGTCTACTTAATAATCCTTTTACTGCAGTGGGCTAAATCAGTAGTCTAAGGCACTGCATCTCAGTGCTTGAGGTGTCACTACAGACCCTGGTTCAATCCCGGGCTGTACCCAGCATCGTCCAGGTTAGGTAAGGCTGGTGTTGGCCATCATTGTAAATAATTTGTTCTGAACTGACTTGCCTGGTTAAATAAAATGTTTTATGAGCTGAAATAAAAGATCCCAGAAATGTTCTATACACACAAAAAGCTTATTTCTCTCAAATGTTGTGCACAAATTTGTTACCTTCCCTGTTAGTAAGCATTTCTCCTTTGCCAATAAAATCCATCCACCTGACAGGTGTGGCATATCAAGAAGCTGATTAAACAGCATAAAAGGCCACTAAAATGAGCAGTTTTGTCACTCAACACAATGCCACAGATGACTCAAGTTTTTAGGGAGCATGCGATTGGCATGTTGACTGCAGGAATGTCCACCAGAGCTATTGCCAGATAATTTCATGTTCATTTCTCTACCATAAGCCACCTCCAACGTAGTTTTAGAGAATTTGGCAGTACGTCCAGCTGGCCTCACAACCGCAGACCACGTGTGAACCACGCCAGCCCCTCCACATCCGGAGTATTTTTGTCTGTAATAAATCCCTTTTTTGTGGAAAACTCATTCTGATTGGCTGGGCCTGTCTCCTCAGTTGCCACACATGGCTGTGCCCCTGCCCAGTCATGTGAAATCCATAGATTAGGGCCTAATTAATTGATTTAAATTGACTGATTTCCTTGTATGAACTGTAACTCAGTAAAATCGTTGAAATTGTTCCATGTTGCGTTTATAACTAAAAGTTTGCACTACTCAAGGCGAGCTCATGGATATAAGCTCCCCGCCCACTCAGCATGTCTTTTCAAACATCCTGGTAGTTAGCCATTAGAGATATATACAGTGGGGAGAACAAGTATTTGATACACTGCCGATTTTTCAGGTCTTCCTACTTACAAAGCATGTAGAAGTCTGTAATTTTTATCATAGGTACACTTCAACTGTGAGAGACGGAATCTAAAACAAAAATGCAGAAAATCACATTGTATGATTTTTAAATAATTAATTTGCATTTAATTGCATGACATAAGTATTTGATCACCTACCAACCAGTAAGAATTCCGGCTCTCACAGACCTGTTAGTATTTCTTTAAGAAGCCCTCCTGTTCTCCACTCATTACCTGTATTAACTCCACCTGTTTGAACTCGTTACCTGTATAAAAGACACCTGTCCACACACTCAATCAAACAGACTCCAACCTCTCCACAGTGGCCAAGACCAGAGAGCTGTGTAAGGACATCAGGGATAAAATTGTAGACCTGCACAAGGCTGGGATGGGCTACAGGACAATAGACAAGCAGCTTGGTGAGAAGGCAACAACTGTTGGCACAATTTTTTGAAAATGGAAGAAGTTCAAGATGACGGTCAATCTCCCTCGGTCTGGGGCGCCATGCAAGATCTCACCTTGTGGGGCATCAATGATCATGAGGAAGGTGAGGGATCAGCCCAGAACTACACGGCAGGACCTGGTCAATGACCTGAAGAGAGCTGGGACCACAGTCTCAAAGAAAACCATTAGTAACACACTACGCCGTCATGGATTCAAATCCTGCAGCGCACGCAAGGTCCCCCTGCTCAAGCCAGCGCATGTCCAGGCCCGTCTGAAGTTTGCCAATGACCATCTGGATGATCCAGAGGAGGAATGGGAGAAGGTCATGTGGTCTTATGAGACAAAAATAGAGCTTTTTGGTCTAAACTCCACTTGCCGTGTTTGGAGGAAGAAGAAGGATGAGTACAACCCCAAGAACACCATCCCAACCGTGAAGCTTGGAAGTGGAAACATCATTCTTTGGGGATGCTTTTCTGCACCGTATTGAGGGGAGGATGGATGGGGCCATGTATCGCGAGATCTTGGCCAACAACCTCCTTTCCTCAGTAAGAGCATTGAAGATGGGTCGTGGCTGGGTCTTCCAGCATGACAACGACCCGAAACACACAGCCAGGGCAACTAAGGAGTGGCTCCGTAAGAAGCATCTCAAGGTCCTGGAGTGGCCTAGCCAGTCTCCAGACCTGAACCCAATAGAAAATCTTTGGAGGGAGCTGAAAGTCCATATTGCCCAGCGACAGCCCCGAAACCTGAAGGATCTGGATGGAGGAGTGGGCCAAAATCCCTGCTGCAGTGTGTGCAAACCTGGTCAAGAACTACAGGAAACGTATGATCTCTGTAATTGCAAACAAAGGTTTCTGTACCAAATATTAAGTTCTGCTTTTCTGATGTATCAAATACTTATGTCATGCAATAAAATGCAAATTAATTACTTAAAAATCATACAATGTGATTTTCTGGATTTTTGTTTTAGATTCCGTCACTCACAGTTGAAGAGTACCTATGATTAAAATTACAGACTTCTACATGCTTTGTAAGTGGGAAAACCTGCAAAATCGGCAGTGTATCAAATACTTGTTCTCCCCACTGTATATTCATATTTTTTAAGCATTTCTATCCCCCCAAAATATTATGGGTGTCACTCAAAAGTGACTCAAAAAGGCGCTTTTATATGGGAATCAGAATGACTGTTGGAGATCTTTAAGGGGTTACTCTCCCATAGGCAATAGCAGCTGGGTCTGGTCTACTTAGTTCATTGATTGTATTTATATGAACCAGAGAAAAAGGAGCCTATGAAACGTCTCACTTTCACTTCCGCCTCTGACATTACCACCGTTTTTTGGCATTTGGCCCTGTGGGAAACTACCTGAATGATACAAAGTGTGTTGCAAAATGGATGACAGGCGTTGCATCTGAGTGAGTGTATTAAATATACATTTCATTTAATTATTTTGGACCCTTCAGTGGTACATTTAATTGAAGGCTCAGTGGCAGTCACTGCTGAAGCAAATTAGGGCCCAGAATAAGTGAATGGTTTAAGTGTTCAGGGATTTGAGCACATGGCTATTTCTGGTCTTATGATGCCTATTACTTTTCAATTACAGATGTAGGATCTCAATTTGAGCCAGTTAGCTACAGCAGGAAAATAATCCTACAGCAACAGGAAATGTGAATTATTATGTGAATTATAATTAATGGATTTTTTTGTAGGGGTTGATACATTTTTATGTTAGGGCAAATTAAGTCTGAAATTACACTGAAAAGTGGAAATTACAGACTTTAGAAGCCTTTTTATTAACTCAGTTACACTACAAGTGGGCAATTCTCAGCAACAAAAGAGTGATCAAATTAAGATCCTACATCTGTAGTCTGGTTAGAGGTCTATACAACAGCCCCCCAGTAATGACAAGTGTTGCAGTCTGAACAATTCTCAATTTAAATGTGAATAAAAAAAAAATAAAACACAAAGTGCTAGTGCAAAGAAAAAGTGGTCTGTGTTCTGAAAACTATGATTTATATTGCAGATAACATCCTGACTGCGACTCAGGGGTGTGTAGGCCCACCACAGAACGGAATGGAATGACTGCAATGCAATGTGTTGTCAAACCCTTGTGGTATTGAGATTGATTTTCTTTACTTACTTTAGTAGCCTATTAATAGATTACTGTAAACTTTGGTGGATGAAATTATTAACAGCAAAATATCTATCAAATGAAAACTAATACAATTAGTCACAAAATAACTTTCTTTATAAACATGCTCATGATAAATGAAAAATAGGATCTCAATATTTTCCACAATTGCTTCAATCCTCAGAGGAGTTTATTTTATTGATTAATAAGTGTTTTTGGTCTATCCATATCCAATAAAATTTTTGACATTTTTTTTAAATATTTTTTTTAGTTGACCATGCATATAAATGTGAATTTATACTCTCACAGTCATCACATTCAAACACACAACCCCTTAATAGCATACTTACATCTAAGTTATTTTACTCTTGTCAAAACTGAAACAG
>CM042424.1:5870468-5955468 GCA_023634145.1 Thymallus thymallus | reverse complement strand
TAAAGTTAAAGAACTGGCAAAGATGGTGCCAATGCTGCATGTTGTTGCGTCTTGTAGGGTTCAGGCCATCGGTTAAAATGCAAAGGCCATTGTTGTAGTTTGGTGTAGAGTCCGGTTCCTCATTAGTTGAGGCTGATATGCAGTATCAGCAGTTTGAATTGCCATCTAAAAGGCACAATCTGCAACTTATCAAAGTGGATCTGTCAGTGACTCATGATGAACCCCCATCTTAATTACATTGCTAACTCAAGAGACAAACAGATTCCCACATATCACCCTGTTTACATGGGCCTAATTACAGTGCATTATACACAGTGTTTTAGTCCTTGTATAAACTGTAGCCATCTCACCAGGGATCTGTTGAAGTGTCTCCAGTGTAATCCTCTATCCTCTCTCTATCCTCTCCTCCTCTCTTTCCCCAAAATATTGTAATTACTGTACTGTACATACACATTAGGATACTAATGGGTTCTACTGCCAGCGAGACTGAAGAACTAGCTTGCTAATTAGTTAAAATAGCACATTATCCGTCCAAATATTTGACTTGCAATGTCCTGGTATCGGATGCAAATGAGACAGCTGTAGCGACAGATGCGGAAATGCTCAGTGTATTTTCCTACATTGAATATTGCACAATGGCAATGTGATCTAGGCCTGTACAAAGGTTCTACGCAATGCATAGCGTAGTAAGCTAGCCATCGGAGCTACATGAGCTACATAGGGCGGCAGGTAGCCTAGCGGTTAAGAGAGTTGGGCCAGTAACCAAAATGTCACTGGTTCAAATCCCCGAGCCGACTAGATGATAAACACTTAACCTTCATTTCTCCTGTAAGTTGCTCTGAATAAGTGTCTGCTAAGTGGTTAAACTGTAATGTGGTTATACAGCGCTCTCTGTAAATTATTGGGATGGAGAAGCCTTCTTTCTTCTTTTGCCTCTGTACTCCAGCACTATGGATTTGAAATGATACAATGGTAGCATCCATTAATGTGGATGATACAATGTTACAGGTAGTCCTGAATGAGCGTTCAAATAATATATATAGAGTCATGTGAAAAAGTAATACAACCCCTGGAAAGTTCTCTATTTTTTAATTTTTTTAGATATTTGGACAGATGGATATGTAATCTTCACTTCAACACTATTGACAGATAAAGGTTACCCAATTTAACATATCACACACACAAAAAATAATTCCACTGTCCGACGAAAATTCCAGACCACTGGCAAATTACCTAGGATATAAAATCAAGACACAACTGACTTTTGGCAGACAACACCTGGGTAAAGTCAGTTGTGTCTTGATATTATTTTTTGAGAGCAGAGGCTTCTTCCTTCCTGACCTCCCATGTAGGCCAAATTTGTGCAGTCTCTTTCTGACAGTGTACCCATGCAATTTGACATTGATTGTGGCAAGAGAGGCCTGTAGATCCCTTGATGTTACCCTGGGGTTCTTAGAGACTCAGGTCAGCTCTTGGGCTGAATTTGGTGGGATGACCTGTCCCTCAAATGAGAGATCAAAGTGCTGGAGTACAGAGCCAAAACAACAAAACATTTGTCCCTGTCCCAATAATTACGGAGGGCACTGTATAACCACATGTAGCTCTGTTGGCTATCTAACAACGATATGCATTGCATAGAACTTGTGAATAGGCCTTGACCACAGCGCGATTGTACAATATTGAATGTAGCAAAATACACCGAGCATTTCCGCAACTTGAAACTCAGCGTCTGTAGCTACAGCTGTCTAATTTTCCTCCAATAACGGGACAGTGTCATTTCAAGTCAAATATTCTGACGAATAATGTGCTATTTTAACTATAAGATTATGAATTTGTCCGATTCTGTCTCTACCCCGGTTAGTGTACATGTTTTAATCCAGCGTTCTCATATAGTGAACTTTAACGTCGTCGGAGTGATAATAAATAAAGATAAACATGAGAATGAATGTGAGCCCCTCTCTTTTTCCATATCTGGTACACTTGTCACTGGCGCTCTCTTGGTAAAAATTCCCCTTCTTATTAAATAATTCAGTCTTTTATCAATAAACCTCACTGTTGCTGTATAATTAAATCCTTACGTTCCATCATAACCTATTTCTTTATTTATAAGTCGTATCATTATCCGTCTCCCTGTAATATGGATCCTTTCGACACAGCTATCTTTCCACGCCTGTCTTAGTACGTGATTGTACTCTTTCTATACAGGGCCGTAGAAATAGTAGAATTGCTCATTGATCAACGTTCTCCTCCCATCACAGCATTTTCTGTCACTGTCATTTTTCCTCCAGAATGTTGTTAATTAAAAATGCAGAATTTGTTTTTTTTTAATCACACATTGAAGGATTCATGGTGCATAATGTATAATTCCCCTCGTCTTAAATACATATTGTAATTGTTTTCCGTGGAACTATCTAACCCCTTTCTCATAGCAAAACCAAAATAATTTCCACAATATTTCTGAAATTCGGATTTGTTGCATGTGTTGTTTTCCCAGAGTGGCATTGTTGAATCTTTTCTAGTAATGATAATAATGCCTTTCTATAACACCCTCAGGGCGTTCCAACGGCATCGGCTGTTGGTCTATTGATTAGTTAGACAGAGCCACGGTTGGCCTCTCCTGTGTACTGGAGGCCAATTGAAAAGATCGGCAGTCTATTTATCTCTGCTTAGATTATAATGAACACGTTTAATGCAGCCGAGGGTAGGAACAGAACACAAGCCACATCTGAAACAGCAGTAGAAAAATCTGATGAACAAGGAAACCTATGGTGTATCTGTCCATTTCGCTATCTGATGATAGATCGTTCTCCAAAGTATGAGAAGGTAGTCTGTTTTTTGTTACTGTGTATTAGAATGTCCATCCGGAATGGGTATTTTCCTGCCTTTATGTTTTAATTCTTGGTTGAAACAGTTGGCTGTGCTCTATACCTCTGGGTGCTATGAATTATTGAAACTCTTTTAATGACAGCACAAGTCCCAGATAAAACTGTGACCCTGTAGACATTGATCTCTGTAGACAGCCCAATAAACTCATTTGGATGCCTCTTGATACAGCTAAAGGAAGGCTTATATTCAAACGGCTATCGATCGCAAGCCAATTATTCGGTTTTGTTTTTCATTGTTTGACTCGGATGGATTGATTTCATGCCAGTGGTTTGAGGATCATGAATTTATGCTATTTACCTCGATGACTATTGTTGTGTTACAGTTCATTGCAATACCTCACCGGTAGTACCAGGGTTATTCCCAGGATTGAGCCAGTCTGAATGTGAAGCCAGTTCCTCCTATACTAACACCACTGTTCTACAGATGTAGGATCTTAATTTGACTAGTTTCTCATAGCAAAATAATCCTGCTGCAACAGGAAACATGAATTATTATGTGGATTATAATTAATGGACAGTTTTGTAGGTGGTTGATGCATTTTTCGTTAGGTCAAATCAAGTTTGAATACACTACAAGTTTGCATTTCCTCATGCGGCTCAAGGAACAGAGTGATCAAATTAAGAGAGCACACCTGTATAGCCCGGTTAAACCTGACTGAGCACTGCACTCACCAAGTGAAACAATGCATTCAGTCAGGTTTAACCAAGCTAACTGTTGTACTGTAGGTCAAGTCTCAACCCCAAAGATATCTGCTCCATAGAAAGGCAGCTGGACAACTAAAGTGCAGAAGAGTTTTATCAATATCAAAAACAAGTGATACGACAGACAAATAGGGTTGCAGGTTTGTACCATTTCAGAGCCGGGTCTTCATGCATGCTAGCTATGCATATCAAGTGATAATTTTGGTCCTTTTGGAGACTGTTCATATTTTCTCCCTTAAAGACAGAGGGAATATACAAACCCAGCAAAGAAATGTGTGTTGAGTGTTATATTTATATTACCACTCTGTACTTACCACATAAAATGCATATAGAGCGGACCAGAGAATTGTCTTGTCAGATTGTCTGTCAGGGCTTCATTGTGGAGCAACAAGTAGAGGAGGACACACACACACACACACACACACACACACACACACACACACACAGTGACGGGAGTGACGAGCCACCCAGTGATTGAAAGAACATTCCTGGAGGCACCCTGCAAGGCTTGTCTGATTCTGAGGACCCTGTCGCCAGGGGAACTGCCACCGTGGCAACCGGTGTGTGTGTGTGTGTGTGTGTGTGTGTGTGTGTGCCGCCACTGGCATTCCAAAAACAAACTTAGTGTGACCCCACAGTGGCAGCCCACACCCACACCCACTCTGACACAAACACACACACACACACACACACACACACACACACACACACACACACACACAGACACACACACACACACACACACACACACACACACACACACACACACACACACACACACACACACACACACACACTCTCTTACACAAACACACACACAACCATGCGCGCACACACAGACAGACAGACAGACAGAGACAGACAGACAGATTCGATGAATGTAGTAGAAAACTAGCTCCACTTTTGAAGGAAATGTATCTTGAGATGAGAAAACATCCATCGAGGGTAGTGGTATATTGATTGGGGAAAGTTGTATAGAAGTTGTACGTATTTGAACACTTCCTAGTTGTACGACGTGGTGAAAGATATATGAAAGTAAGTAGAGGTGTAGATATATCACGCTATATCCCTTTTACCCATCCTTGATACGTGTTGATTATGTGCATCTTTATACACGGGTCAATACGTTGAAAATACTTCAAATTCATGACCTGAGGAAAACATACAGGATGAGCTTGGCATGTAGAGCACTACAAGGTTTTTAAAGGTCTACTTAGCAAAGGCAATAGATGAGAGATGTCAGTTTCACAGTTTATGAGCTCTGTTTGTCCCTGGGGGCCTGCCGTAGCCTCTGGCCATTCTCCCCTTACCTTAGGCATCATCTGGAGAAAAAAAACCCTGATGCTTCGAGTCATTCTGCATCCCTGCATCTGCCTGAAAATAATTGGTCAGGCACCTTCTCTCACAGAAAAGGGGTCATGTTAGATTAATAGCTCGCAGGCAAAATGCACAGGTCTGACAGATCACGTTTCATACAGAAAATGTATATGTGTTGTACTAACATTAAGGTAACTTTTCAGAAGTTTGTTCTCCTGGAAGAGGTGTAACCAGGGATGGAAATTAAGCTAGGACCTCTAGACCGTGGCTAGTGGAATGTTTTATTTTCAAATATCACATGGCACAGATTTTGGACCTGGCTAGTAAAAATTGCAGTGTACTAGCCCGGCTGGCCAGTGCCCAAAATCCTTAAGTTCCTTAAGTGTAACTGTTGTTTTTAATACCTAAAGCAGAAGGAAGAGAAGAATATAACTCATATTGTTCTTAGCAATTTGTTGTGTTGGATTTTCTTGTGCATTCTAGCTGCGTATGTTTATCATTTAGACAATTTAGTTCAATTCCCAGATGTTAATCAACCGTATTCATAGAAACAAGTCTAAAAATATCAACGAAGAAGCTCTGCTTTTTTATTGTAGAATTTATTATCAAATGTATTAGTTGAATTCTCTGTCCACTGCTGCGTGCCTCACATTCAAACTTCATTACTGTCCATCTCTCTTGCTCCATGTGTCATAACATCAATAGGAATGTCCTATGCCCAACAATGCTTAGGCCTGCATTTAATATGCAACCACTCAACAGTGAATATGCACAAAAAGAATCCCTAACACTCTTCAATATATATTCTGAAATATACATATATACATATTTATTTACATGCAGTGAGATTTCTTTTTTGTTGCTACAGTACATTATAATAATTTTAGTTTTTTGCTGGTTTCGGGCCTTTTTCCAACAATCCTAAAATTCCTATAATGACTGACTCCACAGACCACATATCTGCATTTGCCATTCTTTTTGCCTTGGTTCTAGAAGAAAGACTGCTATGCCTGGCTGCTGAAGTACTGGGGGAAAACAATACCACTGGGCTTTGTCACTACCTGTAAGCTCAGAGATGAGAGAGAAACACAGTTGAAATTAAGGGGGGGCAAAAATAATTATTCTCTGAATGAGATTTCTTGTGCTTGATCACACTGCAAATCAAACCACTATCTCTTAGGCTACTTAAACATTCACTTTTAAAAATTCCAACCTGATTGTACTTTTATGGAAATTTCACTCCATCAATGAATGACGTGCATTTCCTCCTGTCTCCAGGTTCTCTCCCATCCCTGCTGATACTACTGTCTACCCTTCATTACAATTCACTTGATAGGAAAGCAGAAGAAATTAGGGAAATATGTAAATTCGGGTGAAAAAGAAAAAGGTTCAGATCTTTTTTGGGGGGTTTCTGGGAATAGGAAGAAATCGTGGGTATAGTCAGACCAGGGCCAACGGGTTTGACAGCCACAAGACACAAGGCTTTTCAACACCATGTCTGTGTTGTTAATTAGGTGTACTGGTGTAATTAACATTCAGAGGTTGTAGTAGTGCTATGACCCCTGCTCTAAGGTGTTTTATTTTATCACAGTGTGGATAAGAAGCTTGGGCCCCCCAAAAAAATGTCAGTACGATTTCCCTCCACAGTGATTTGACCAAAAAATAAAGACAAGTGGAAGAAATGAAACAATGTCAGAATATCTTATTTTATTTATAGAATTATTATATCTAGATCTAAACGTTATGATCATACTATATAGTAGTATAGGCCCTCTATGGAAGAGGTGAAACAAACACACAAACATAGCCAGAGTACAAAAAAAGTAACAAGATGGCTTCCAACCTGCTGCCCACACTAAACAACATGTTACCAGAAGTATTACCAAAGATATTCCAGCCATTCCTCTATCCTCCACCTTTTGTGTTGCACTGCATAGTGCATATTATTATCAGCCAGGTCTCAGTGGGTCTGTGGTGTCATGGAACAGGTACAGAGGGGCCAAGGCCCTATCGAGCCGTGTTCCTCATTAGTCCACTGATACGCTCCATGATCATCCACCAACACAGAGGGGAATTCAGCCATCCGTTACGGGCCTCGCCTCCACACCGTCCTCGGCCCTGAGATTGATCAGCATCAGCTACAGTTCCAAACGAAACGCAGTGTGGCTCCTAAATGGCAGCCTATTCCCTTTATAGTGCACTACTTTTTGACTAGAGCCCTATAATATATGGGGAATAGGGTGCCATTTGGGACGTATCCAGAGACTTCTTATCTATGCGTCTTATTTTGGAATGGGAGCCGTTTTCACATTTATTTTTCCTTTTCGCCCTTGGGGGCTTTGGGGAATCTGATAGACTGACAGATTCTCCGCTAATTCTCCCTAGTCTCTTACTCTAATTGGCTGAGAGGCAGGGAGAGATTCGACTGGATGCCGTGACTGTTCCAAGTCAGTCGGCTGCGGCCATTTTGTTTAATCAATGATACCTCGATGGGGTGTTCATGGAGGATTAAGTGAATATTAACTACATTTCTGATGATTGTAATGATTAATAACGGTCTTCAGTATGATGTAGTTTGGCTGAGGATACAATAGCTATGTTGCCGTTAACTTATCCAGTGATTTCTTGTCGACATTTAGAAAGTTTGAATCGAACATAGATGCAACAATTGTCTGCTAGGGAGAGTTTCCATTGAACGATCTTGTGTCGATGAAAACAGCTGGACGTAATGATGGCACAATCCCCCCCAAAAATCCTACAGTGTCGAATAAAAATGTGGTGATGGAAGTGTTTCCATTACACATTTAGGCAAATTGCACATGAATAAATTGGTGACAGTCTATATACCTTCCCACATATCTGTTTCATGTCTCAGGAAGCCCAAAGCAAGCATGGATAGAATGCAATAATTGAGTAATATTTGTCATATTAATAATTCTCATGTGCCAACGTATCGCCACGGTCCGTGCACTCCTGTAGATCTGAAAAAATAATAATTGTCAAAGCAAGTCAGGCATTCTTGTACTGCAAAAGAACATTTTTGATTTATTGTGTAGTGGAGTTTATAGTTACGTGATTACATCACATGCCTCGTATACCTTCAAAAGTATTCGGCAATCATCATTTATTAAAAAAAACACAGTTTCCACCATCATTTGTTGCAGTAAAGACATTTTGATAAAGACAAATCCACACATGTCGAACAGATAAAAATGTTGTTGATCTTTAGATAATTTCTCCAATATCTGCTGTTTCCATTACACATGTCGCAATTCTTTTTTTTTTTTCGACATTGCTTTTGTCTAATATACCTGGGTCAATGGAAACCTGCCTACTAACGAGGAGCATAGGGGGTTCAATTACAGTGGAATTCAGGCCTACAAGAAGCACTGGTGCAGATTACCGCAATCTCAATGTGAATATTCTGTGATCAGATTTTGTTTCTAAGATGCGAGAGTGCTATTCAGGTACAGATGTGTTCAGATGACACAAGGCCTAACACAGCTCAGTCAATCTGCCTGTCTGATTGTGCCTTTTCTTGTTAGGAAATTACCTGAGAATAGGAGGACTGTCTGGCACTGACACGGCCACCTCGTTTACCTGTGATGTCCCATTAGAGGCGTCAGACAGGACCCAGTCGACACAGACCACCTCACCAGCTGACCTTGGGCCTGGCTGTTGCCACGGTTGCCACGGTGAGCTCCTGAGGCAAATTGAAACTGTCACCGTGACATTTCACAGCTGATTCCCGGGCCTGAAGGTGAAAGAACACTCACTAATAAGAATCAAAGCTATCATCTAGAGAGAGATCGATATAGGCTTCTATTTATTCCTGCTAAGAAAAAGAGGCACCCTGATATGAAATATCAATTCTGTGCACTATGAAGAAGACCTAATGGACTCAGGTCCAGTGATGAAACATCTATGAATCTTGAGTGGTCCGTCTTAGTGATTAGCTTAGCAACGGTATCATTCTAATTTGTTTACAATAATCGTGACTAAATGAACGCCTGAGGAGCATGAGTAAAGATTTTTTTTTTTTTTTTAAAGACTCCACGTGATCAACGCCTTTGGGTAATAAGAGGCTGTAATTAATTATTACCGCCTTAATTGCCTTAATGTTAATTAAATATGATGTTGTTATTTTTGAATGAGATGTACATTTCGAAAATGTTATCAAACGCAGTCATGATAATGAAAATGACAGGGTTAATTTAAGACCAAGCCATAGAATGATGTTTAGCACATTCAGAGTTAAGCGAAAACACTTGGCCATATCTAATGTGCTTGTGTTATCAAACTGAAGTTTGACACCCCACTTTGTAGAGTATGTATGCTGCTGTATGTAGCTCTGGCTGTCTTAGTAGCTATTAGCCTACAGCCCTACATACCGCTCTACAGTATCAAACCCTTACTGAAGAAGTAAGTAAGTAAGTAAGTAAGTAAGTAAGTAAGTAAGTAAGTAAGTAAGTAAGTAAGTAAGTAAGTAAGTAAGTAAGTAAGTAATTAAGTAAGTAAGTACGTAATCTCAGTTCCTTGCCTTGGGGGGGGGGGGGGGGGGTACTCGCTAAGCAAGCAATGTGACGTCCGTAACACAAGGAACTATCCCATCTTAGTCTTTCACTGCAAGGTGGCAGTAGACACACATTTAAATGTGTGCCCTAACTGATCTTCTTACATTGAACTTGAACCCTGTGGATTCCATTTTATGGTCAACTGGGACCCAGCCTTGAGTCTTCATTCGCATTCAACTACAGTTTGTGTTGAATCATATGTCTCAGTTTACTTCAGAAAACACACAGAGTTCTTACTGTTTTCTTTTCTTTTCTCATGATTGCATAGTTGAATGACCAATCATTTATCAGTTCCAGAATTTGAAACGTAATAATAAGTGGGAGGATTTAGATTCAAATCAAATTAAATTGCATTGGCCACATAGAAGCTGATAGAAGCTTTTTTTGTCTCTCGGTCCCAGCTTTGATGCACATGTACTGACCTTGCATTCTGGATGATATCAGGGTGAACAGGCAGTGGCTTGGGTGGTTGATGTCCTTTATTATGAAGAGTAAGGGGCTCAGTACAGAGCCCTGGGGGACACCCTGTGTAACTGCAGTGGTGTCTGAGGTGTGGCCATTGAGGGATAACTTTTTTTGGTTGATTGGTCACTGTCCTCTTCAGCGACTGTCTGATTGTGCCTCACTTGCCCACAGTGAGTAGCCGCCCTCTGAACTGGCATGCAGGCACACGACGGGCCACATCTTAGCCGCCTGGGCCACTTTCCTGTGTGACACGATTGCAGGAAATTAACAGACCTTTGAAAGTGAAAAGATCTTGAGTGACTGGAGGGCTTTGAGAGGGCTGAAAGAACATATAAAGAAGTGTATAGTCTGTAATAATTGCCGTCTGTCCAGGGAAACGGCATCAAGAGCGTGGCAGTCACGGCTGCAAACCAGCACATCCTCTAATTATTGAGAAGCAGTGCCTAGCGCCGACCGACTGTGGGATGCTAATCAGTCTCCCAGAGACCTCGTTGCTGTGTGGTTAGCACAGATTTACTGCATCTCTCTGCCTTCCACTTTTATTAAATATGATATTTCACACAGAAGGAAAAAGGGATCTCCAGACAACTGTTAAAATGCAAAGTTTCAGAGCATGAAAGGCGAAAACTGTAGGATTATTCCGAGGCTATTCCACAGAGGACGGAAAAAGGGAAGAATGTGGAACAAAAACATCAAAGTGAGGCATAGAAGAAGAGGGGGAAAAAAATAAAGCTGTAAAATATTTAGCGTGGGGCCCAACAGGTGGTCAAGAGTGCAATGCAAGGCTATGGTTTGATTATAATTAATAATTAATGGTTCTTGTACTAATGTAAATACGCATAAAAATTTTTTCTTACTCTAATTGAAAAAGAAAGGGAGAAGTATATCCCACAAAAAAAATAAAAATGAATGTGTTGGAGTGGGTGTAATTAAATTATAATTAGTAAATGTTTATGACACATTTAATCACTGATAAATGGCTCTGGATAACTGCTTTTAAGTCCTTTTATAGTTGGCTGCTTATGAAGAATCTATCCAGAGATGGAAGGCCTACTTGGAAATATCTCCAATTCTCTCTTTTTTTTTTTTTTTTTTACAGAAAATCATTTTTTTTTAGTTTCATCATTCACATAACATTTGAACATTCAGATAACATTGGCATGATGGGACTGTTGATGTCATAGGTCAGACGTAATACCTTGCCTCTTCCATAAAGAAGACCATGATTGGTTCATTAGAATTCCAATGGTAGATTGGCAGGTCGAGGCCGGGTTGCTCCATACCAGAAGCAATCTCCTTCCGAGAAGAATATACTTCAGGGGCTTGGAAGGCAACGTATGACCATTCTTATGGTTTAAAAATGGTGATGCGTTTGAAAACTTCTGAATCCTCTCTCCGTCTGTGATTGCGCGGAATGGAATCCTCAAGGATAAGTAATAATTGATTAACGTTTGGGACCTGGATTGCCAGCTGCTAGGTGTCCAGGGCATTTTGTTAAATATACTAGAATACGAGTACGCCTCTCTTTGATCCACATTTCATCAACTCCACATTCAACATAAAAACCTTTCCTTCACTTCTCTTCTCTATTGATGCTGACGCAAGACTACAAAAGAAAGAAAATGTTTTTTGGAGCTGCCAAAAGTTAAATCTGACTTTGTTCAGAACCTCTTAACTTTAATAGTATTATACAGTATACGGTCATACCAGGTCATTTAGTCTTGGGTATAATGATGGGTAGTTCCTATGGGAAAAGACTATAGGGTATCTGCCAGCTAGGCTTCCATAATGAGCCAAGATGGTTGCTTGTTGGTTGAAGATGAAGGATGCTGATGCCTCTACAAGGCCTTTGAGTTCTGTATGCCTCAAAGCCTTGATACTGTGAGGAAAAGACAGGTGAGACTAGGTCATGGAAAATGTCAGTATGACTGGTTTAAGTGGCTAGTTTTTGGAGACTTTAGGTCAGGAGAAATGTCAGTATGACTGGTTTAAGTGGCTAGTGTTTTGGAGACTTGTGGGGTTAGCCTAGCATAGCACAGTTTAGTTCACTGTATGGGGAGTGCTGGATGGGGCACCAATTGCTGCAGATGAGCAGAGCAGTTGAGTGTGTATAGCGTTGCATCGTCGTAGATGTCCCACTTTCCTATACCTAGACCTATGTATCCTGTTTCAGGGGCTGTAACAACTACATTTGTAATCATGGTCATCCTGCATCATCATCTTCACCACCATCGTCTTCTCCATCTCTGTGTGGACTTCATGTCTTTTATGTGTTAATTTCTTTCCTTCCTCACTAAGCAGCAGTCTCAGTCCACCAGGCGATCTTTCACACGGTAAAGATATACTTTTTTCTTTTAACATTTGATCTGCACACAGTTAACAGTAAATTACAGACTGCACCAATTCAGTGATATTTTAAGACAAGCCTTTTTTAAAGTTTTGTGGGTATTTCCGAGAGGGCAGAAATTTCCACACATGAACCCTAGTGTCTCCAAGATGATTAAAATACAACCCTTAGGGAGGACAAAACTGCAACTACTTTATTCATCTCTCCTTCAATTAGAAAGCAGTGGTTGGGCCATCCTCTTCCTGTGGGTTGCTTCTTCAGGTTTTATATCCTCTTGCATATAAAGGTATACAGCATTCTTATAGTCTGCGTCCCAAATGGCACTCTAATCCCTATATAGTGCACTACTTCTGACCAGCTCCGGTCAAAAGTAGTGCACCATATATGGAACAGGGAGCCATTTGGAACACGGTCCCCGTGTAGGTTCACAGAAGCCCAAATGTCCCTTGGCAATTATTAGACCCACTAACGACAATGCAATTAAGACCCTAGTCTAGAACAACTGAGTAAGCGGAAAAAAGTAAACTATGAGCCAATGTTTTTATTTGCCTTAATTCGTAGACTAGAGCCTTAATAAGATATGTCTATCTGCCTTACAGGTAAGTTTGAATTTCATTTGGTTCATTTGGTTCTGTTCTTTTCTCTGTTGAATAGTGCAGAATATGTAGGATTGGGGGTTAATTAACATATATTTACAAATTATACTATTCAAACTAATTACGTTTTCTGCTAAAATGAATCTCAATTACAAAGGGAAAAGGGAAACCAGAAATTGAAATTTTCTTCAGACATTAAAATGAATGAGTGTTGTTTTACGAAAGGAATCTTTTCTCTCATTTCGTAATATTTTATTAAAGTTATCCACTAGCCTTTTGCTGGAATCCGAATGAACGACGTTTACAGAAGATCACACGACAGAAGCTTGCTCCAAATTATGTATGAATTCATACTGTGCAGCATTTCGTGGAACATAACAGGGCTAGTGGAAAAACTGCTGAGAGAGGTCATTCCCACATTTCATCTCTGTGATTACTTGACCATGTCAAACCATTAGCTGACATCATGTCTTCCCTTCCAAAACATTGGGCCTATATAAACAGTTTGACACGGAGAGAAGGAAGGAATTTCATAATGAAAGAGTATGAAAGGAAACAAATATTCAGTCGTTTTATTGATTCTTCTCGCTTAATAAGTAAAAGCTGACAATAGCAACACAAAGCTAGGAACAATATGTGGTTTGTCCCATTGTGCTCTCAAATGTTATTATTATAGATTTTCCCCCAGCCTTGTGCAATTACTGACAGAAAAATCTAAAATAAGCTATTGGATATAAATGGCAGAATAAAAAAATACTATAGCAACAATGATTGGTGCATTTCCCTTATTTACTGCAGTAATTATATTGTGTTGTATTCATGGTAAAACAATTTTGTAGATCAAATAACATTGATTGTCAAAGAGCGCTGAGTCAAATATATCACAAGTATACATTTTGCACTACAGCACATAAGTGAATGATTTACATCAGGGGTCTTCAGCCTTTTCTTGCCCAGGGACCCCCTCCCAGGCAAACCGGCGATCCAGGGACCCCCATCATATGTTAGCAAAAATAGACCCCCGGTTGAATGAACTGATTTATATTCATATTATTCAACCCATGAAATTCCATCATTCTCATGGTTCATATTTGATTAACCCAATTTGGGGTTTTATGAAATGATGACAATATATACATTGGAAAATACATGTGAAATGTCTACAAATGCGGGAAAGTCATTAAATACATTTTTACTTGATTTTATTCACCTACTGTACAGACAGTACATTTAAATATACATACAAGTAGCATAAATCCACAGTGTCGAGAAGATTGTCCATTAGATAATATGGTATAGAATTTCTAAAGGAGTCATATTATCATGGCATAACTGTTTCAGTAAACTCTAAAATTCTCCCTTTTTCTTTGACTAATTTCAGCCACTTACACTATAATCAAAATCTCTTGTTGCCACAAGCCACCTTCAATGTTGACATTTGAATAACTACAGTTGATATCAAAGTATCCCAGTTAATATGAAAAGTTTAAAATATGTTGGAACTAACACTGACAGTATGTGCACAAAAAAAATATTTTCACCAGAAAGGTCATGTTGCTACTGACAATAGTCTTTAAATGTTCTTGATTTAAGTATCATATTTAAAATTATATGATGTAATGTAATTTTAATGAATAATCAGTCAAGTATTTTCACAGTAGAAAACGAAAATATGGCTGAATCGTGATACATAGCCAACTAATGTGTTATACAATTTCTATGGTTGTATTTTAAAAATAAATACTTATTCATACTTCTATTCATAGTATCCGTGAGTATAAAACATGTGTTCGTATTCCAGTTTCTGTTCCTTTAGCTCCAACGTACACAATATATTATTCATCCAAGTCTTCTGTAATACAAATGGTCCTAGGATGAGGGACAAACCAGGGTTTTCAAAACGTCCTTGTGGGAAATGGATTCCTAAACAATTTGGGTCTTCAGAGAGAATTGGCACAGGAGTCACTATGGACCCCTGAGAGGGCCAAACTATGTTTATGTGTCACAGGAGGAAATCACACCGTTCCACTTGAGACAAACACAATTTCATATTAATGAATAATTGAGACGGTTTAGAACTGAGAGGAGATGAATGTGTGACAGTTATTTCTGTCACAATGTTAAAATCCATTGTTTGGTTGTGCCCCATTACTGGTTTTCAATTATCTTGTTCTGTACCAGGATGGAATACGTCTATGGTACAGGACAGTGGTGATATGCCATTAGATCACTTCTGTGTGATGAAAGATTTATTAATTGTTTGTATCTTTTCTAATCCCCCTTATTTATTTATTTATGTTATTGTTTTCCCAACACTACCATCCCTCCCCTCATTGGAGTAAACTAACGGAAAACAATTATTCTACTGCTACTCACATATACAGTATATGTAGTCAACTTATATATATATATACTACTAATTTCCTCTTTCTGCAAGTGCTATATTCTCACCCATTCATTCTGATCTCTGCGACTAACCCGTCTTTGCCAGTATAATATAATTTTGCTAATTACTTTTGCAATACATCCCTCCATTTTGCTGTGATGTCTTATGAGGGCCTTGAACTTCCCTATTTGTAACATGTCTACCAATATTCCCCTAAAATTTAATTATTTTCTCAAGAGTATAATGATATATATTTTCTACAGTTTTAACAATTCTGAAATTGTCCTGTATTAACCCCACATTCATGCACATAGTAGCCTAATTACAATTCACCATCATCTGTCTGATTGTGTCTGTCCCAGTTAACTTGTGTCTCTGTAACAAGGCAGCGGCTCGTTTGTGACATGTGAGAGGAGGGACCGACGCGGAGCAAAGTGTCTTGGCTGGGGACAGGGAACTGGTGCGGGAGAACGTGCGGAGCCTCTTATCCATAATAATGACCCTGGTTCTTCCCCATAATTAAAGCTCTGGTGCCCTTATCCTCTCCTGCGTAAAGGCAAAGGGGGATTCATTCACCACGTCTGTCTCTGGATCCCATCATAGCTAGAGGAGGTTCAGTTGGAGAAAAAAACTTCTTCTGAACATCTCCAGTCCATTATATACAATTTCAAAACACATCCCAAGTCTAAAGGAGAAAAAACTTTTCATTTTTAATGACAATTCATGAATTATTCTATTTATCGTATACACTGTTCTTTCAAAGGTAGCTGGGAAGCCATGAAAGGTGAGGCTTGAATCATAAGGAGAGTCTTTTTGCTGCTAAGGAGGACTTAACGGTGGGAAAACGACACCTGTTGAGCACCATGGAAATGAACAGAAAAATGAACAGAAAACATTAAAAGGTTATGCCTTCAGTGTGGGAGACTTCTTTCTTTCCTTCATTCTATTTTTAGTTTTTCTAGTCCTTCACAGACTCCTCCCACTTCTCCCACTCCTCCCACTCCCACACTAGTCCCAGAGGAACAGGGCAAGCTAACAGTAGAACAATGTTGGTCCCAATTTCACTGGTTAACAAAGGGACACACAAACTCAATACTAATACACATATCTACTACTAAGAGCACATAAGCTGACTTTCTTTCAGTTACTTTTTGAACTATGTAACGAGAACGTGTCATAAATAATAAAGAACACTGTATTGTGGACAGAATTCCTTAATACTGTAAGTATGTAACCTCTTCGGATGACCTTTTGCAGAGCATCTTGAAGTATGTTTTAACTCTTCACCTGTCTGGATAACTTTACTCACTGTAGAAGTGGAATATTCTCACTTATTATGTTCACTTCAACCATAAAACAGAATTAGAACATTTCCCCAAAATGTCATACACTGTTGAAATTGTCCATTCACACTTGAACATTCACTTTAGTCTGGAACTGTAATACCAAATGTCTTCATCTGTGAATTACATGCTGTTGTTGGATTTCTCTGGCCCGCAAAAACGAATTTGCATAAAGATTTTAAACTAGGGTTCAATGCACTAATAAATCAGAACAATCTACTTTGTTCGTTTTTCAGATTGCCGGAATATTGTATATTGTGCTAATAACCACACTTAAAAAGAGCAACATAGAGAAATCTACAATACAGCAAAGTTATTAAACATTTGTGGTAAGCACATGGAGGCAGCCATCTTTTTTGCAAGTCCGCCATTGCAATATTACTCGTTGTTGCACATCCTGGGACTTTAATAGTACGCTGGTGGCTTTTTGAAATGCTGCTGTTTATAAACCAATAAGGATTATCTTCAATGCATGATTCATTAGGATGTCCTAAGGTACTAATTCCTTATTTTAATGTATTCTTTACACGCTGACTTGATTGCTTGGTTTGTGACCATTTTCTGTGTTAAAAGTTTAAAAACTCTAGACCTCGTTAAGGAGGGGTTGAATATTTTAATTGCAATTCATTATGTATGAATAACGACAAACACTAACGAACGCAGCTCATTACATTGTAAGGAATGCTGTTGATTGTGGGCCGTTCTTACAGTACTATACATTGAGTGTACAAAACATTGAGTGTTCATTATGAACACCTGCTCTTTCCATGACATGGACTAACCAGGTGGAAGCTATTATCACTTATTGATGTCACTTGTTAAATCTACTTCAATCAGTGTAGATGAAGGGGAGGAGACAGGTTAAAGAAGGATTTAAGTGCCTTTGAACGGGGTATGGTAGTAGGTGCCAGGCGCACCGGTTTGTGTCAAGAATTGCAACGCTGCTGGGTTTTTCAAGCTCAACAGTTTCCTGTGTGTATCAAGAATGCTCCACATCCCATAGTTGTGTCAAGTTGGCTGGAAGCCCTTTGGGGGGTGGACCATTCTTGATACACACATCTTTTGTCTTGTCCATTCACCCTCTGAATGTCTCAACTGTCAAAAATCCTTCTTTAACTGGTCTCCACCCCTTCATCTACACGGATCATAGCTTTCACCTGGATTCACCTGGTCAGTCCATGTCATGGAAAGTGCAGGTGTTCCTAATGAACACTCAGTGTACTGTATATCTAGTTTTTTTTTGTTTGTTTGTTTTTTTTGCACTCCAGATATCTTGTATTTCTATACTTTTTCATACTGCCGCTCTATGTATCATGTACTGTGTATCTGTCTTTTGTGTACTCGTTGTGGCATTTTGCACCTGCCCTGTGTTTTGTTGTAGCTGCTTGACAATGAAATTTCCCCCCCGGGATCAATAAAGTACTTATCTATCTATCTATCTATCTATCTATCTATCTATCTATCTATCTATCTATCTATCTATCTATCTATCTATCTATCTATCTATCTATCTATCTATCTATCTATCTATCTATCTATCTATCTATCTATCTATCTATCTATCTATCTATCTATGTATGTTGTCTAAAACTTTTAATGGACAGATTGCAGTTTGCATATCTGACCAATAGGTGTCCCTGCAAACCATATAAATGTTATAACATGGCGTCAGTGGCCAAATTCAATACCGCTACTGATGCTACTGTTGCTAACACAACTATCACTGTCACTACTACTAGTACCACCTCTAGTGATATTTACAACTATAATGTTGCTCACTAATTAGATGATTTGTTTGATAAGAAATTCACTCTTTCTTCCTGTCTGTTTACTGTCTGTGACAACATTATAAAATTACAAAATGTCTACACTTATAAATTGTTCAATACAAACACACATGACCAAAATAGGAAATCATCTCATTGTTACATTTGATTCGATTTCTTAGTTTGATATTGTTTGATAATGGACAGCTTATACATCATTATAGTTGAAGATTTTATTTTGTTTTACTCATTTATGTAAGAATATTTGTTACATAAATGACTACTGACTTGCCTAGTTGAATAAAGGTTAAAAAAAAAAATGTAAATAGACTATTTGTTCACATGTTCTTAGACATGTTAAACACTATACATTCTATAGGCAGCCCTCCAAAATACAAATGGTGGAGGTGCCTCCAAAGTCCTACAGGAAGGGATGCATACATATGCATTTAATAAACATACACAAATTAGATAACAAGGTAATACTGAGTAGAAGGCCTCTGCAGGTCTTTGATAGCAAACCAGTAATACTACAGAGGGTTCTAATAGGTTGGCCTTTTCTGTCTGTTGTTGGTATACCATCTGGGCTGTGTTGCGACCACATCCCTTAGGCTGGCAAATAATGACTCTCTCTCTCTCTCTCTCTCTCTCTCTCTCTCTCTCAGAGATGAACTGCAGAGGTAGACTGAGCGAAAGGGAAGAGAAGAGAGGTGACACTAACACAAAGAGAGTAGGAGAGAGCGAGAGAGAGAGACCTAGGCTTGTGGGATAAAAGGCAAAAGGGGTAGAACCCCCTCCATCATCCTACCCGCCAGGAGGCCCAGAGAATGAAGGATGAATGAAGGATGAACGGAGGGATGAACAGAGGGATGAGAGGCTTGGCAGGGTGCTGGAGATGTGAGGCACATTTAGATGTATCTTTTGCTGGTTTAAAAGCTGTTGACAATTTTCCTCTCTCTCTCTCTCTCTCTCTCGCTCTCTCTCTCTCTCTCTCTCTCTCTCTCTCTCTCTCTCTCTCTCTCTCTCTCTCTCTCTCACTCCCCCCTTTTTTTGCTTTGGAGAGAAAACGCATGCAGATATTGGCACACCATGCATTCAAAACAGAGGGAGAAGCAAATTCAAAATGTCAGACAAGTTATTATTCAACACTGGGGCTGTTTTGAAACCAAAACAGCTGGAAAGTGCATGTCTCCCACAAGGTGATGTGTGTTGTGCTACATACTGTCACCGGTAGGGTATCCGGTAGAGCATCCATCTACGCACCACTGCCAAACTGTGCCATTACCAGGGAGTTCTGTTCTACACCTGGCACAGGAAATACAAACCAGGTTTACCACATGACGTCTCCTGTGATATGTTGTGATCGACTGGGAAACGAAGCGTGTGAAAAGGGTTGATGCATCCAAATTAACCTCTTCCCATGGTTCCATTTCCCCCTCTCTCCCCCCTTCCTCTCTTCTCTCCATCTATCCAGTACTTCCCCACTTTCCGGAATTTGCTGAAACACAACATCTGTGTAGTCACGCTGGGGAAGAGGAGGGGGGATATGGAGTGTCAGAGACTCTTTTTCCTGGAGCTCCAGTCCTTGCTCTGATCCAGGCAGCGCTGAGGCACAGCTCGCCCCAGGGAAGGCTCCGGGGCCTGGGTCAGCCATATGGCGGCAGAAGCCCCCGGTTCCGGAGGGCCCAGCCCAGCACAGATAAGCTGGATCAGCTTCAGCTACTTCCTGCATGACCAGGACCCGGGCCTGGGCTGTACCAACAAGCAGGTACAGGGGGGGTACCAAAGCAGGCAGCAAGCAGGTGCCTTGAGGGGGAGAAAGAATTGCAAATGGTTTCATCCATGGGATCTTGCAACACTAAGGGAAACAACACATATAGAATCTGCTGAATCCCAGTGATGTAGAGCAACACCAACACTGTATGATAGAGAGCACACTTACTTGTAGCTGTTTGGTGAGAGTGTATTCTCTCTGTAATACTCCTGCACTGCCTGGTGAATTCTCATGTATCTCCTGGGTCGTGTTCATTAGGACACACAGTGGCACATTTTAAAAATTGTATTTGCTAAATTAAAAACAAGTGGGTTTTGCTATTACCTTGTTGTTTCACTGCATTTTGTTCCATTTTGTGCCTACTGAACACAACCCGGATTTGCTTTTCGTTAATACTAGAAATGAGGAGAGCACTGAGGTCACATCTGAGGGCTGTCTCTGGGGAATCATCCTCTTTGTGTCTTATAAGCCTATCTGGGCTGTGGTTAGTGTCTGCATTACACGGGAAATATGGCAATAGTTGCCTGAACTCTAGACTCATTGGAAATATATTAAAACAGGCACCAGGTCGCCATGTCAGTTAGTTTCTCTGCTGTGGGACAAATCTAATAACACAAGAGACGGTATAGGATTATTATCATAACTGGGCCTTGGACTTATTCTGGTTTGGAATGTGAGAACAGCACAGTGTCTATAGCTGTGGAAAGTAGGGGTGCTAAGGGTGCTGCAGGGTCCTGAAAAATCTGAATTAAAACACGACAGTAGTGCACTGTCCTGTACTGTTTGAATCACACATGTTATTTACATTAATTATTTTTATTTCATTAATTCATTCAATTGTTTGGCTGTTTGTTCAATACATTCCTTAATACACACTGATTGTAATCACACTTGCAATAATGTGTACAAAACACAGATCATCATTAATAATCAATAAATAATTGATTTGTTACAAAACTTTTGACATCCCCATTACTGAACCTGAATATAGTTTTTAAAACAGGCTTGGATCCGGCCATCGGTTCAGGTGTCCGATGTAACAAAACCCAAAAACCCCAGGACCTCACCACTGCTGGGCTTCTATTACCAGAAACAGACAGAGCATTTATCTGCTCCAAGTCAGGTACACTGGTACACCGTTCTCCTCTGGCAGAACGGACTGTACCATTCTCCTCTTACAGAACGGACTGTACCATTCTCCTCTGACAGAACGGATCGTACCATTCTCCACTGACAGAACAGACTGTACCATTCTCCTCTGACAGAACGGACTGTACCATTCTCCTCTGACAGAACGGATCGTACCATTCTCCTCTGACAGAACAGACTGTACCATTCTCCTCTGACAGAACGGACTGTACCATTCTCCTCTGACAGAACGGATCGTACCATTCTTCTCTGACAGAACGGACTGTACCATTCTCCTCTTACAGAACGGACCGTACCATTCTCCTCTGACAGAACGGACCGTACCATTCTCCTCTGACAGAACGGGCCGTACCATTCTCCTCTGACAGAACGGACCGTACCATTATCTGTGAGTACCAGGCACAGAATGGGGTCCTGTGGTAGAGAACCAATGGTGGATTGATACTAGGCTACAACTCTCTAGAGAGGAGGTGGACACTAATGAGACATACTCCACGTTGGCTGTGAGTCACACACATACAGTATGAATGAAGGGGATTCTTGGTTTCTGTGTTCACTCAATCAAACAGTAGAGTAGTATTGAGACAGTACACAGTCATACATACCCTCCTAGACTACATGCAGTGTCTCTGAATATTGGTAGCTGTAGGGATGTTGATCAAACAATGATTCGTAGTGAATAAAGTGCCCAGTAGACCTACATTGCATTGGTAGTTTTACAGCATGGGGCTGGACTGTATTCATGACAATGTTGAGTGTCCACATCTCTCCCTCTACAAAATCTGCTTTATATATCTTCAACATGCCTGTCTGCAAGGCATTCCTCATTTTGTTGTTCACTGTGTATGTGTGTGTGTGTTCGTGTGAGAGAGATAGAGAGAGAGAGTGTTGCACCCAGGTTGAATGATTTTGCATTAGAAGCAGTAAGTGTACCTTTTTAACACCTCTCATGTGGAACCAGACTGGACAAGATGCATCAAGGTCCTCTCAACGTTACCTCCAGGTAGCCACAGTAGTGCAACATTATGGTGTAATATTTATTTAAAAAAATTTCGTAAGCTTTGTCTAATATTCAATAGGCCTATACCACAACTCAGAATCCTTATTTATTTGAGTAAATTATAATTTTTATAATGTGGGTTATTAACGTTAAAACGCAATTTGTTCGATTACCTTCGGAACGAGTGTCACACCCTGATCTGTTTCACCTGTCTGTGTGATTGTCTCCCATCCCCCCCCCCCCCCCCCCCCACTCTCCAGGTGTCACCCATCTTTCCCATTATCCCCAGTGTATTTTTCCCTGTGTTCTCTGTTTGGCTGTTGCCAGTTAGTTTTGTTCATCAAGCCTACCAGCGGTTTACCCCTTTACTCCTGTCTCTCTAAAGTGCCTGTTTTCTTGGTTTCCCGGTTTCAACCATTACTTTGCTTGCCCCTGACCTGTCTTTTACCCCCTGTTGGTATAATAAACATTTGTTATTCCAACGTTGTCTGCGCCTGGGTCTCACTTGTATGCTGATAGAATGAACTGGCCTTGACTAACCCAGCAGACTCGCACCAGCTGCGCAACGCCATCTCCTCCCAAGGAGCCTCCATTGGCAGGCACGAGGAATTGCTTCGGGCTGAGCGCCATGACCGGACATTGGACACGTTGCTGGAGCAATGCCGCAGATTATCAGCCCCTCGGTAACTCGGCGGCTAGCAGCACGGCCCCACAGGTCACTCCACCTTCCCGGGAGCCCCGCTTACCTCCGCCGAAACGCTTTAATGGAGAGCCGAGCTCCTGTCTGCCGTTTTTGGCTCAGTGTGCCCTCATTTTCGAGCTTCAGCCCTCCTCCTTCCCCTCGGAGCGCTCCAAGATAGCCTACCTCATCACACTGTTGTCCGGTAGGGATCTCTCACCTGGGCGACCGCGGTATGGGAACAACAGCCAGCCATATTCGGAAGTCTGGAGGGGTTCGTGGGAGAGGTGAGGACATTTTTCGATGCCCTGTTCTCCAGGAGAGACGCTGCCTGTAGGCTTATCTAGCTTCGGCAGGACTACTGCAGTGTGGCCGATTATGCAGTGGATTTCCGCACGTCAGCAGCAGAGAGTGCCTTGAACCAGCCAGAGATTCCACCCGGAATCCGAGTCCTCCCGTTGCCGAGAGAACCCGAGGTTTCCGAACCCTCCCCGAGAATCACCGAAGACGGCCGAGTCACCACTCCCCGAGCTGATGCAGCTAGGCAGAGTCACCAACGGAATGGCAGAACAGGTCCGACACTGGGAGGACTTTTGGTCATCTTGTGTCCGCTTGTCCGGTAAAAGACCAAGCCCACTGGTAGGAGCGAGTACTCTGGTGGGCCATATGGAGACTTTGTCGGATTCCCACACTCGCACCCCCTTTCATGCTATTTTGCGGTGGGGAGACCAGTCCAAGTTGCTCCAGGTCCTCATTGACTCCTGTCCTTTTGGACATCCCCCTGGCTGCCGAGCTGAACATCCCCACTCAGCCCCTCTCCATACCCATGGAGGTTAGAGCACTGAACGGGCGCTGTATTGGGCGGGTCACCCATAACACCACGCCCATAAACCTTATGGGCGTGGTGTTATGGGTGAATCACAGCGAGATGATGCAATTTCTGCTGATCTCCTCAGATTCCCGTGGTGTTGGGATTCTCCTGGCTCCAACGTCACAATCCCCTCATCAACTGGGCCACATTGGCCATTATGGGCTGGACCCCGTTCTGCCTCGCCCACTGTTTGAAGTCGGCGCAACCTGCCCCGGGACGTCTTCCTGGGGGCTCGGAGGCTTCCCCGGACCTCTCCGCCATTCCCACGGAGTACCAGGACCTCGAGAAGGTGTTCAGTAAGGCCCGGGCCACTTCTCGTCTGCCGCATCGCCCCTATGACTGTGGGATTGACCTTCTCCCTAGCACCACACCGCCCCGGGGACAGCTGTACTCGTTGTTGGGACCAAAGACCAAGGCTATGGAGACCTACATTGGGGACTCCCTAGCGGCAGGATTTATCCGTCCCTCTTCCTCTCCTGTCGGTGCAGGGTTCAACACGGCCAGCGGCCACTACGAGTATCTGGTCATGCCTTTCGGCCTCAACAACGCCCCAGCAGTGTTCCAGGCCCTGGTGAATGATGTGCTCCGCGATATGTTGAACCGGTTTGTCTTCGTGTACTTTGACGACATTCTCGTCTTCTCCCGCTCTCCTCAGGATCACGTGTTCCACGTCAGACAGGCTCTCAAGCTCCTTCTGGAGAATCAACTCTTCGTGAAGGCCAAAAAGTGTGAATTTCATCGCCCCACCATTCCCTTTCTGGGCTACATCAACTCCGCTGGGAGTGTCCAGATGGATCCCGGGAAGGTGAGAGCAGTGGTGGATTGGCCTCCACCCGCGTCCAGGGTCCAGCTGCAACGCTTCCTGGGGTTTGCCCATTTTTATCGCTGCTTTATCCGTGGGTACAGCACCCTGGCCTCCCCCCTGTCCTCCACCAAGGTTCCGTTCACGTAGTCCGCGGCCGCTGACGGGCATTTTGAGACCTCGAGCACTGCTTCACCATGGCCCCCGTCAGTTCGTGGTGGAGGCTGATGCTTTGGATATCGGAGTGGGAGCTGTCCTGTCCCAACGTTCTGCCCAGGACCTTAAGCTCCATCCCTATGCCTTCTTCTCCCACCCCCTCAATGCCACAGATAGGAACTACAACGTGGGGAATTGGGAGCTCCTTGCGGTGAAGATGGCGTTGGAGGAATGGAGGCACTGGCTGGAAGGGGCAGAACATCCGTTCATTGTTTGGACGTATCAGCCCTTCTCAAGACCACCTCCAGGTATCGACGACAGGCAGACCGCCACCGGACCCTGGCTCCCAGGTATCGGGTAGGGCAGAAGGTATGGCTGTCCACCTGGGATCTGCCCCTCCGGGTGGAATCCCGTAAACTGTCCCCCCGATTTATCGTCCCGTTCCCCATTTCCCGCATTATTAGCCCCCCTGCTGTCCGCCTGCTGTTGCTCCGGACCCTTCGTATTCATCCCACCTTTTATGTGTCTAGGTTTAAACCCATGTCTCACAGCCCTTTGTCTCCTGTTTCCAGGCCTACCCCTCTTCCTCGGCTCGTCGACAGCCAACCGGGGTACACCTCAGAGCAGGGGATTCCAGTACCTGGTTGACTGGGAGGGGTACGGGGTCCCTGCTAGGGACTTACTGGATCCAGCCCTCATCTGAGTTCCACCGCCGGACCCCTGGTCATCCAGGTATGCGGCCAATTAGGACACCAGGTGGCGCCAGTAGGGGGTGGGGTACTGTCACACCCTGATCTGTTTCACCTGTCTTTGTGATTGTCTCCACCACCCTCCAGGTGTCGCCCATCTTCCTCATTTGGCTGTTGCAAGTTAGATTTGTTCATCAAGCCTACCAGCGTTTTCCCCCTTTACTCCTGTCTCTCTAAAGTGCCTGTTTTCTTGGTTTCCCGGATTCGACCTTTACTCTGCTTGCCCCTGACCTGTCTTTTGCCTGCCCCTGTTGGTATAATAAACATTTGTTATTCCAACGTTGTCTGCACCTGGGTCTCACCTGTATGTTGATAACAAGAGCAGTTTTTTTAACAATCCCAGAGCATCCCTACTGTGGCTAAAATTGGTGTGATCCTAGCAGGTGAGCGACAGTTCAGCCCTTGAGCAACAGATCACAGTTCAGAGCGTGAACAGGAGTGCCATCATTCTATATGTTTGTAAAATATTTGTGCACAACTCGATATCAATTTACCCACAAAAAAGTATTATTTTCTCCACAATTGAAATGCCCAACTACAAATCTGTTTATGTTTTGGGGACATATTTCCACTTCTGGGGTCTATGCAAACAAACTCATAATTTGCTACCTGTCTGACTGGTATTTGCAAACAAATGTCTCCCATTTATTGTCAATATTAAACTAAAGGTTGAATAAATAAATATAATTCCAAATCTATTGTAAAACTTAAAGGAGACATATTGATTTATAGACTTAAAATCGACATGAGCTTGTTACTCTCAATTGTCAAGAGTTTTTATCCAGGTGTGTTTCAGCGTGAAATTAGTCACACGTGACCTGGCTTCTAAATGAATGGGCCTAATGTAACATATCAGTAGGCCACTAACAACAATCTCAACATATCCACCATTACCCATTACCATGCACTCTCAGAAAAAAGGGTTCCAAAAGGGTTCTTCAGCTGTCTCCATAGGAGAACCCTTTTTGGTTCTATGTACAACTCTTTTTGTTTGCAGGTAGAACCTTTTTGGGTTCCACGTAGAGATTTTTTTTTTTTACATGGAACACAAAAGGGTTTTCTTATGAGGATAGTCGAAGATCCTTTTAGGTTATAGATAGCACATTTTTTTCATCAGTGAATCAGTTACCTAACCTCCAATACAGGCTAAAGAGAAAAAGCAGTCACTCAGCTTGGTAGGCCTACATCACCTGCCACCTATTCAATGCTGTCCCTGACAAAGTAACACAGTTGTCAACTACAGGTCTCTACCACACACTCACCAATGATATTATAAAGTATTCCTGTCTGATGTGTTCCACCTCTCACCAGTTAATTTGCTTCACCACCATGAAACAGTAAGAGATACAACGAAATGCAATACCACTCCAATCTGTGATCTCAATTTATGTACACTAATTATGGTCTGATGTGAATGAAATTATAAAACTGATGCATTTGGAGCATATTAAACACCCTCTCCCCAGCGAAGCTTGACTAGACTGCTGGGTTAATTGTAATTCATGGTGAAAGTGAGGAGAGAGAGAGAGAGAGAACCTCAATCCCTAGAGAGAAAGTGTGAATCAGAGAGTGATTGAAATGTGTAGGAAAAAAAATCTGTATATTTCTGTATATCCTGGGTTTTTAAGAGCATCAGCTTGTCATTTCGATTTTGTTGTTCGGCGTCTCTGAGATGATTGAGAGATTTGATGGTGATGCTTGCATTAACAAACTGACATGATATTGTGTGTGTCTGTCTGAGTGAGACCTTTTCGGTCTTCACCTCTAATAGAAAATGTCTTGCCTTTTGTATTTATAATGTCCTCTTAGAGACCTGTTACAGGGGCCACTGGGAGACTTCTCTTTTCTTATATCAGTCTCTTTGTTGATACACACACACAAACACACATTGTTTCTTTCTAGTTGACAATATATGATGATGAATTGAATATATTTCACATTCGCTAATTCTGAATTCGACAGAGGCCCATCGAGGCCTTACCCTCTCTCACCTGGTTTGCTAATTAATCTGCTGTGTTTATGCTGAACCATTATCACCTTGACAGTTATTTCCCCTTCATCTCTGGAAGGGTCTCTTTCATGCCAAATTGCTAGGCTGGATGTGACACCTCTCTCTGACTCCACTGATCAGGCGTGTCGTGCTGGGGACAAAAGCCCAAATGACTCTAGCTGAGATGACCCTAACTGAGATGTGTCGTGATTCTTGAAGATAGATATGAGATATTGAAACGAGGTGTTAACAGAGAGGAACTTTGTGATGCCGGAATGTCTAATGTTAATGTTCTCCTTTGAATATGAAAATAATCTTTGCCATTTTTTTCCCGGATCAAAAGTTATGGAGTACTTTTATTGTGAGCCTCTATGAATCGGGTATTCTTTCTGGTGTGACTGACGAGACAATAGGAAAGTTAGCCCTCACCAGGGGCCGTATGTATCAAAGCCCTCGGAGTAGGAACGCCGATCTTGGATCAGGTTCCCCCTGTCTATGTGATCTTATTCATTATGATTTGAAAGATCACCAGTTCAACTCTCATTGGTGACGTGCCACAATAAAAAATAAATGTGTTATGATGAATGATTAATGCTGAAGCAAATTAATTTCCTTGTGTCCTATCTTTGCTTGGCGTTCAAAACAGTTAAACTAAGCTAGCAGATTATTAAAAGTCTTATTGAAACGATCAGTGAAAGTTTTAAGGAAGTTATTTCGAAAACTTCCCAGGAAAACCTTCAGGGATTTATAGTCATAACCTCCCTGCAACCTAAAAATGTACGTTCCCAGAACATTCAAAACACACTTTGTCTTTACCGGTCAGGAAACTTATGGCTTTGTTCCCAGAACCAATGGGACACCAAAAACATATGTTCCAAGGAACCAATGTGCTAGCTGCGTATGATTTCACATATTTAATTCACCGTTAGTAATCTGCACAGTTTCATTTGAATTGACATGATGGACATTTTAAATCAGAGTGATGATCGATGTCTCAGCCAATAGGCTATTAGGCTACCAAGAACCCACATGTTCCACTCCACCTTGTACAAATGTAATAATTGTCAGTGGCCCCTCATGTAGGCCCCTCATGTAGGCCCCTCATGTAGGCCCCTCATGTAGGCTAAAACATTACAAGCGTTAAATAATTAATATATTCAAGTTCATTATGGCGAGAAAGAGCGATATTGTGATATAATGATTTTTACTGTTGACCTTGGTCACCGTGGATGAGCTTCATCATGGAGCTTTAGTCATAGCTTAGCACTTCAAAACGATTCCAAATGACGCCTCGTTCTGTATTCAAGTAATTGATGCCTTTTGTTTGAAATAAAATAGGTTATAAGAAAGGTGGGAGTACCTGGACTCTTTGGTTTGAATTAAATATGGTATAAGTAACTAAAGATATCCCTAATGACTGGATGAGTTTTCCCCTCATTTATTCATATTCATATTTGTCCGATTTCTCTCCTCATAAAGACTGCTAGTAGTCCTCTGAGATGGAACTGGGAAAATGGAGGGAATTGGCTGGTGTGAAATATTGACAGGAGAACTAATGCTACCTGAAAAGTCTCCAATGATGGTATACAGCTGTTCATAGAACCTCACAGTGCCTACATGCAGGAACCCCTGTCATTCCTATAACTTCTCTACGTTGTTAGGTTTGAAAAATAATGGCCTGGTGCTTACTGGATGCATCCTCCATAGACTTACAGTCAATCTTATCCAGAACTACTTAGAGGAGCAATTAGGATTAAGTGACTTGCTCAAGTGTACATCGACATATATTTCACCTAGTCAGCTCATGGATTTGAACCAGTGACCTTTCAGTTACTTGCCCAACATACTTAACCACTAGGCTACCTACCTGATTTATTAATTGATTGATCTTTTAATTGATTGATAGTTTGAGTGATTTATCATTTATTTGATTGAGTTTGATTGAGTGATTGATAGATAGTTTAGATTGATTGATTGATTGATTGATTGATTGATTGAATTATTGATTGATTGATTGATTGGACCATGTGGCCCACCAGACTGACATAGATTGTCCTTGACACCAAGGGAAGTTTGAAAAGTGTCAATGTCATATCTAATAACTGAATAGACATTATTTCAGTAGCAGTTTGTGGTGTATTAGTTGCTGTTGTTGTTCTGGACGTGGTACTGTAATGGTGTAGTATCTGCATAGTAGTACTACAGTCATGGTTGAAGGAGTAGCCTAGGTACAATTGTAAATACTGTTGTCTTTTTATCATGTATAACATGCGGTAACATTCCCTTTGTGTCTAGAAAATCTCACCTCATTAATTTTTCCAATTATTATTCCTTTTCACTTTCTTTCTACCGGCAGCAAAACTCCACAGACCCAGACAGCCACTGTAAAATAATTAGCTACTCACCCAACATTGCCCCGTATAGCGCAGGAGCAGGTCATCCTGCGGATTCTGACATTTCAAATTACCTGAACAATACCTGAAGCAATCTTTGGACCTCATTAACTTCCCTGCAAGACCAAATGTACACATAATTTAAGAAGATAGATAGGGGAGCAGGAGAAAAACCCACACTAACCGAGGCCCAGGCGTCCCCTAGCCTCTCCCTCTATATGAAAACAATACTGATTCTGACTCCTCTGGTACGGAGGATATTGCGTGTGTGTATGTGTGTGTGCACATGCGTGCGCATGAGTGTGTGTGTGTGTGTGTGTGTGTGTGTCTGTGTGTGTGTGTGTGTGTGTGTGTGTGTGTGTGTGTGTGTGTGTGTGTGTGTGTGTGTGTGTGTGCGCGCGCGCGCGTGAGAACCACTATTCTCTTTTCTTCCATCAAGTAATCAATGTGCTGTTTGAATGAGTTCATTTGAATGCACTCAATCATCTCCTCCTAATGTTCATGGCTCACGGGTGGAGAGCATCAGTTATGCAGGAGTGTTATATGGCTTCGGTTTTGGGCCCATTCTATTAAATATTCATGGGATCAAAAAACATGCATCAAAATAGGAGCGCAGAGAATTACATTTCTGTTTCTGTTCTGTTCTGCGGGAGCCCATAGACTCTCATTAAGCACTGAGCTCAGACCTGTGTTCTTTGTTTTTATTTCTCGGAGTGGAAAATATGTCAGTGACATATCTTGTTCTCGTTCTCCATTATTTTGGACTTATTTTCTTAGATGGACTCCTCCAACAACGTGTGCTTTCATATCATAAAGGGCCTGTGTTCTAAATTGTAGCCAGCAAGTGATGCAAAAAGGTTAAATACGGTCATAACTCCAACTCTATTGAGCCTGCCACTCCTCCTCACTCCAACTCTATTGAGCCTGCCACTCCTCCTCACTCCAACTCTATTGAGCCTGCCACTCCTCCTCACTCCAACTCTATTGAGCCTGCCACTCCTCCTCACTCCAACTCTATTGAGCCTGCCACTCCTCCTCACTCCAACTCTATTGAGCCTGCCACTCCTCCTCCCTCTCCATGCCTCCATCTGCCTGCCGCTCTTCCTCCCTCTCCATCCCTCCATCCGCCTGCCACTCTTCCTCCCTCTTCATCCCTCCATCCGCCTGCCGCTCTTCCTCCCTCTCCATCCTCCTTGCCACTCTTCCTCCCTCTCCATCCCTCCATCCTCCTTGCCACTCTTCCTCCCTCTCCATCCCTCCATCCTCCTTGCCACTCTTCCTCCCTCTCAGAGTGAGCGTGTTTACCTTGATGTGAGTGTGTAGTATTCTCTCAGTCTCAGACAGTTACTTTGTGTGAACAGCAGCTGTTTTTATTGATGGTGTTTCTGATGGTGTTACTGATGGTGTTACTGATGGTGCTACTGATGGTATTACTGATGGTGTTTCAGATGGTGTTTCTAATGGTATTACAGATGGTGTTACTGATGGTGTTACTGATGGTGCTACTGATGGTGTTTCTGATGGTGTTACTGATGGTGTTTCTGATGGTGTTACTGATGGTGTTTCTGATGGTGTTACTGATGGTGTTACTGATGGGTTTCTTCACTGCTTTCTGAACCCCCCCCCCCCCCAGTTATATAATGAAAATTCAGCCAGCCTCTTTCAGTCTTTTTGTTAAATAAAATGTGTGTTTTAGACTTAGAGAGTGTGTCAATTCTTAAAAATGCCCTTGGCTTTTATGAGGGAGGCTACAGTAGATCTGGATAGTAGTGGTGGCCCATTTTGCTTGCATAAACTGCATATGAAATGGTAAAGATTGTAGGCTTATACAATCTGACTTGAAACAGTCCCAATGAAGCTTAAGCTTCAATATGAATGAATTTAGCTCAATATCCTTTTGTACAATGATTCAATGTTTGCTCTTTTCGGTGTGAGCACATTTTCCCAGAGCATACTCAGAAGATGAATATTCCTTTTCTTAACTCCGGTTAACAACGTATATTAGAAGTAGATTAGTGAAGGGGTTGACAATCTTGCTATTGAAAAACTACGCATTTTGAACGCCATTGCAATTGATTGTGTCTTTCTAAACGATTTTAAACCGTCGTCCTCTTTCTCAGGCCCTCTGTAGAAACACCAAGTCCCAGGATTCTTAGCCTCATTCACCTTGCGTTCTATTGGCCATCACCTGGAGGGGGCGCGAGAAACCGTCCGCCGGCACAATTATCAGTGATTTGGGTTCTGACTAGTGATGCGCTGTTATGAGAAGGGGCATGGCGTGGATACGAGCTGATACGCTGAGAGCCTTGATGGGAGACTTCGGGAGCTCATCTGAGCAAATGTGAGTTTGTGTATGTGTGCTTGCCTGCATGTGTGTGTGTCTGGGTCTCTGGTATCAGTGAAGTGAGTGATAGTGTCCTGCTGTGTGCTCAGTGCTCACACACACATCAGAGATCAGAGATCCATGCTACTAGCCGCACTCCAGAGACTTCAGCCTGGGTCTTCTACATATTTACCCACTACATGGTGCTTGTATCTGTCATTCACCCCGGCCGGGAAATGACTCTAAGTTGAAGCATATCGGCACTATGAGCTAATGTAGCTCAGCATAATGTGGGCCTTTGAACTTCCACCCTCCAGTCCAAACAGAATTAAATGAATGAGAAATTGACAGTTAGCCTGTTGAGTGGTATAGGGGAGATCTGTGAAATTGTAGCCTTCACTTTGGACCTTTTTTTGTCTGTTGCAATTGTTTCGATCTCTAAGGACCGTCATTCATAAGATATTCTAATAATGTCTGCGTATGTGTGTGTGTGTGTCTGTGTGTGCGTGTGTCTTAGCCAGCCAGGTCAGCTGGAAGCAGCCTGGGGATGTTATGAGGCGTTCCATCATCGGACCCAACGGGTCATTCGGGACGAGGAGGGATGAGGCCGGGACCACCGTCATCACCCCATCCCCCCGTTAGCCTGCCTGCCGTCCTTCCCTGGAGGATTGGCACATTACCTCCAGACCAGACACAGTGAGCGGTCTGAACTAAAAGAGCCAGAGGAACCACTAGCAGCTCCTATAAAAGTTCCATCCATGGCTACCGTGGCCATAAAAGTGGGGAAACTATATGGTGGATTTCACTTTAAGATCCCTCAGTTGAATGAAAGAAATGATATTTTTGTTTTACTCTGAGGGACAGGGGCAGCATCTGAAATGGCCTCCTAATCCATATATAGTGCACTACTTTTGACCAGGGTCCATAGGACACTGCGTAGGGAATAGGATGCCATTTGGGATGCAGACAGGCACTCTGATACAGCTCTGTGCTTATAATATGTTTCAGGGTGGAGGGAGTGGTGCTTGGTATACTTTAGCTCAGGGCTGGTACGTATCCAGCATCTCAGAGTAGAAAAGCTCATCTAGGATCAGGTCCATCTAATCTTATTCATCGTGAACTAAAAGTCTAAACTGATCCTAAATCAGCACTTCTACTCTGAGACACTTGATACACATGGGCCTCAACACAGTTTTTCATTCTCTCTTTCTAATCAGAGATTGATTTAGACGTGGGGCACCAGCAAAGCTCACACGGACGTTTACTTCTGAGTCTGGCTATAAAGCAACTGCATCTGTTTCTCCATAATGGCTGTCGTGGAAGCACTGCATGTAATTAGTGACATTGATTCCCAGTAAACTTTGGCATCAAGAGTTCAACTGAATACCCTATAGCCTAATACCCTGGCCTGGTCTTGACCTCTGACATTGATCCGTATGAGACAGAGACAACAAGACCACGATGATGTCTTACTGTTGATATTCCAAAAGCTCATTAGTCCCAATCCTCACATAGACCTTATTCATTAGCCCAGTCAAAGACAATCACTAAACTACCTTATCGCCAGATACCAAAACCCCACTAACTAGGCCTAACTATGCGCTTGTCAAAATTACATTACCTTTCGTTTCCATAACATGACTTGGAGTCTGTTCTGCTGCTGCATTTTGGCCCTGGAATATATATAAGTCCTATAGGTACAGATGTAGGATCTTAATTTGAGCCAGTTTGCTACAGTAGGAAAATAATCCTGCAGCAATTGCAGGAAAGTTCTGCAGCAGGGTGATCAAATTAACACCCTACATCTGTATACTCTAGTGACTGATTTAAGGTTTAGGGATGGGGATAGATGGCCCGGGGCAAATTATTCTAAGAGCCCCCTGATGTCAGTGGGACTGCCTGGCGAAATAAAAGGCCAGGCAATAAACCGGGAGCTAAAGAAAGAAAGTAGCATGGGAAGCACATAGAACAGGAGGGGCCACCCCGGGGCAATGGTCCAACTGCCCCCTGGTTAAATCCCTCCACTGAAAGTGTAATAATCACACCAGAGCCTTCAGAGAGTGAGAGAGAGTGAGAGAGAGAGTGAGAGAGAGAGAGAGAGAGAGAGAGAGAGAGAGAGAGAGAGAGAGAAGAAGGGAGGGGAGGGGAGGAGAGAGAGAGAGAGAGAGAGACGACTGATGCCCACCGCTTTGGTACCCAAAACAAAAGCAGCCACCCGTCTCAGTCGTCTCTCTTTGTCTCAAAATCTGAGAGAAAGAAAAGAAAAGCCCCTGTGATAAAAAAGGGAATTAGAAGCTCTGTGATAAAGAGAGGGAGGGAGTTGGAGGGAGATCTAAGAAAGATCACGAGGGTTTAGTAGCCGTGTAGTTGTTTCAGATGTGTTGGGAGATATAAGCATTAAGGTTGTAGGTTTAATCCTATCCATAGGCTATCTCGTTGTGTGGTTGTTTCAAAATGGATGTTGATACTTTGAGCTCTTACAAGCTGCTTACAGAATAGGTCTGAACTAGTATTCATTCATGTCAAAGTAAATCAGTGACTATAAAATCCTCTGTTAAAAACAACATTTGATCATGAATTAGAGAAATATTTATCAGTGATGACACAGCGTTTTAGTATTCCAAAGCAATGAATGGTTAGCTAAGCAGTTTCACCCCTGCCGTTCATATCTCTCAATGCTCACTTTCCATTTAAGAGAGGGCACAGCATGGACTCCACTATAAATCACATTTAGTACCTCTGGCATGTTGGGAGAGCTAATAAAGGTGACGATATTGTAATTGCCTTGTCATGGTCACCTACTAATTGTCCTCCTGTCTTATTTTGGAAGCCATTTTATATTCGTCTTCGACGAATTCTCGCTTCCTAGATGTGGTCGTTTTAAAAATGGGAATAGTACTGTGGAAGAAGAAAGATATTACATTTTCTTTACGGAATGTATTGTGTCTGGATATTGGATAACATCAATTAAGAGAACATTGTTCTATTCAATAATTCAGCATTAATGTGACCTTCTTGATACTAAGTTGTTGGCGGGTTGGTTGAAGGGTCGCGTTACATGCTAATTATGACAGGAAAGGTCAAACTAATTAGCTCTCTCCTTGTACCTGCTGTTAGAGTCATTTCCTGGTTGTGATCACTGAGTCAGACAGGGTTCAATTAACTCACTAATGTGAATTTCATGCAACACAATTCAAAAAGATGTAGACCTATGCCATGTTCCAAAACCTTTCTATTTTTATAACAAGGTGTTACTTTATTTGATAGGCACTTCCTGGTTGTGATCAGAGTCAGACAGGGTTCAAATTCATCAAAGCTGTGTCTACCTCAATCACCAATGTTAATTTCATTCAGCACAATTAAAAAATATGTAGACCTATGATGCCATATTCCCTAAACTTTGCCATTTCATTAAAAAAAAAGTATGTTGCTCTATAGCCTGGGAATCCTAACTGGTATTCTTCGTTAAAGTGAAACAATAGCAATAATAATTTTGGATTCCAGGCTGGTTGCTTGATTTACCAGACACTGAAACTGCATTCATTCAGACCACAGCCCTTGTATTTGAAAGAGGGGCTCGATAACACACCCATTAACATGTTTAAATAGGCCTCTCTATCAAGTGAAGAGTGCACCAACACTTTGCACGCCATTAAATCCGCACAGGGCCATAATCATCTTTGTTTAGCTATGTTAAATAAAGCATATCATTACGCTCTACCGGGCCACTAAGTAGTTTAAAGGGGGCCATAAATGTCATTAGACTATGTTGAATCCTTGAGCCCTTTGAATGATGTTCTCACTCAGTGACACGTGATTGAGGCTACTAAGCCATTTTTAAGAATTATTATCCAGGATTTACATGTATATGGTTGTTTTAATGCCCCCCCCCCCCCAGACCGATAGTGCCTCAGATGCTTCTATCCAGTGCTCTAATCGCCCCCCACCCCACATGGCAAAAAAGAGAGAGAGAAACCTCTCCTCCATCTCAGTCCTCTCCATTAGAGGTCACGTTAGCTTAGTAGTGCTTGGTGCTAATGCGTAAGTTTAGCAGTTCCGCCTCAGAGAATGCTAAAGAGGTCCTGACACTCGACGGGGGCTCCTGGGGGTCTGGAGGAGGGGTGGGGGGTTTAGGAGTGGGTGTAGGGGGGTTCAGATGGGGCGTATGAGGGTTATGGAGAGGGGTCCCAGCGGTTGTTTGCCTGTTTTCCATCAAGAGTCCCCATCTCCCTTCATCCCTTTGTGCCGAGGCTCTCCTCAGGCCGTCCCCTCAGAGGGGGATCTCAAAAGAGCAGCTGCTGTGTGTGAGTGCCATTTCCTCCTGCTGTCACCAGCACCCCTTTACCCCCCTCCCCTCCACCATCCTCCCATCCAACCCCTCCTCTAACCTTCCATCCAAACCTCCCTCCCTCCCTCCCTCCCTCCCTCCCTCCCTCCCTCCCTCCCTCCCTCCCTCCCTCCCTCCCTCCCTCCCTCCCTCCCTCCCTCCCTCCCTCCCTCTCTCCCTCCCTCCCTTCCTCCCTCCCTCCCAGTCCAACCCTCCCTCCCTCCCTCTATTAATATGCATATGAACTTGTTTCTCTTAGTTCTAAACTCCAATGACAAAGTGGGAAAGCATGCGCTTGAAATATTCATGATGTTCTGCAGTAATTAAGCAGTATAGAGAGGAGAGAGAGAGGGGACTTGCTGTCCTTGGTACTAGTCACTCACTGACTACGCTACTGTGGGGGCAAAAAATAGCTTTTATTATGTTTTCAGGACGGGGAAAAAAAGGCCTTGGTGTCCCCCTTCTCTTTCCAGGAATTCTTAGAAGCCTGCATAGCCACCCACTCCTTGGAGTGTTTTGTCATTGCGCAACAAATTGTCCAATTTACTAGTTAATGAGGCTTAAGAGAAGTACAGTAGCTAAATGTGAATTAATTTTCACTCCCGCTACTGCAGTTAAATAAGCACTAGATAGTGTTGCTTATATAGTAATGCTGAATCTCTACAATCGGTAGGCTGGTATTAGAATACACACGATTTTGATCAGTTGTCCACTTGTCATTACAGGGTATCAGTTGTCCACTTGTCATTACAGGGTATCAGTTGTCCACTTGTCATTACAGGGTATCAGTTGTCCACTTGTCATTACAGGGTATCAGTTGTCCACTTGTCATTACAGGGTATCAGTTGTCCACTTGTCATTACAGGGTATCAGTTGTCCAATTGTCATTACAGGGTATCAGTTGTCCACTTGTCATTACAGGGTATCAGTTGTCCACTTGTCGTTACAGGGTATCAGTTGTCCACTTGTCATTACAGGGTATCAGTTGTCCACTTGTCATTACAGGGTATCAGTTGTCCACTTGTCGTTACAGGGTATCAGTTGTCCACTTGTCATTACAGGGTATCAGTTGTCCACTTGTCGTTACAGGGTATCAGTTGTCCACTTGTCATTACAGGGTATCAGTTGTCCACTTGTCGTTACAGGGTATCATTACAGGGTATCATTACAGGGTGTGCCTAAACCCATTTGTACACAGAGGGTAGAGTAGACTAATGTACTTCTGCTTAGAGAAACAACCATGTGTTTCATAGTCCACAGGTAGCCTATTTAAACTCTAGTGGAGGAGGGCTGTTAACATGTTAATAAATCAGATGGGATGTCCTCATCCTCACTCATTATTAACCAATCTCTCAATAATACAGTAGTCAGTGTGTGTATCATTTCATAACCATACATTATGGAAATGACTCATTAACCATGGCCAGAATATTCTAGTGATAGACAGGTTGCAGCAGATTAGATAGCAAATGTAGAAATTAACGGAATTAAGCAATTATTTGGCAATGTGTTTGTGTTGTGTTGTTCAGTGTACAGTGTTCACAGTCTTCACTTCTTATGTTATTTGCCTGGCTGTGCAGGTTTCAGTTTCAGTGCTACGCACATTTTTCTAGATAAAAAAAAAAAAGAGAGAAAAGCTTTGATGTTTAAAGGTGTGATACTAGATGGAACGTGTGGCAGGCAGACCATTCATAGAGATTGAACCAGTAAGAGCCAGAGGACAGAGGTATACTCCTACATGATGCATTCAGCAGAGAGAGAGAGAGAGAGAGAGAGAGAGAGAGAGAGAGAGAGAGAGAGAGAGAGAGAGAGAGAGAGAGAGAGAGAGAGAGAGAGAGAAGTATAGGGGGCTCTGCCTCTAAGGAGGCTGTTGCATGGGGCTTGACAGCCAGGTAGATTGCATCTGACATAAATCCCAGAGATGAAAGCAGAGCGGACATCTGGCCCGCTGCACTCACTCTACACAAACTCCATGTGGTTGCACTCACCTTGCCTGTCGCTCACCCCTCCTCTTCCTCCCCCTTTTTTTACTCTCCATCTTCCTCTTCAAACCCCCCCCCCCCACCCCCCCACTCCCAGAGAGGTATCTCCTGAGGGGTCCAGAGGGGTCTCTCCTCTCTCCAGTCCTCTCTTCCCTCCACTCCTGGCTGTCCTCCTCTGGGATTTACGGTACTCCGTCCCGGGGCCCTCCTCCTCGGCTCTCGCACTCTGAGCCGAGGAGTGGACTGGGCTACTCGCCTCTCCTCCGTCTCTCTGCTCCTCTCTGCTCCTCTCTGCTCCGTGCCTAGCTGAGCCTGTCCGTCGTTTCCCTCTCCAGCCCACCGCTCTGCTCCTCTCCTCTCCTCAGCGCCACACTGGCTTGTTTTGTCAATAACCATTTATTTGTTGCCTGGGACGGCGGTAGGCAGCCATTACATCTGACCTCCCTGTTTCATCAATTATGGATAGATTATTGGATGTGAACATCTGCAAGAGGGAGCCTTGCTGTTGGACTAACCTCCTGGCTGCATGGGATTAGATCAAGTATTAAACTGTTGTTTATTGTCAGGCCAAAACTCTACTGGGCTGGCTGGGAAGCCAGAGGGAATTCCCCGTTCATTCCTCTATTTGTCTCCAAGCAAGACAAATCCCCATCAGCAAGGCACCTTAAAGTGTGTATGTTTGTGTGTGTGTGTGTGTGTGTGTGTGTGTGTGTGTGTGTGTGTGTGTGTGTGTGTGTGTGTGTGTGTGTGTGTGTGTGTGTGTGTGTGTGTGTGTGTGTGTGTGTGTGTGTGTGTGTGTGTGTGTGTGTGTGTGTGTGTGTGTGTGTGTGTGTGTGTGTGTGTGTGTGTGTGTGTGAGTGTGTGTGTGTGTGTGCGTGTAAGATGTTCGCCATGTATTATTAACAGTGCTATTATTACTGGTTGTTATAACACACATGATAAAGGCTCCTGGCAGACCCACAGTGTTTAGTCATTGTTATGTCGTGATGGAAAATGCATGAACAGGATATGACTAACTGATATGACTAACTGACGCCCCACCTCTGTGTGTGTGTGTGTGTGTGTGTCAGTCTCTCTCTCATAGCTGCTAACAGGAACAGATGGAAGAGTCTGACTTCTTTGCCCAAAAGCCACCTACTACAGGGAAATGGCTCAGTGCTGAACTCAACACACAGAAATGACCACCACTGAGCTAGCCTACTAATGATCCAGGGGACGCACACAACCACACACACACACACACACACACACACACACACACACACACACACACACACACACACACACACACACACACCTAACCACACACATTGGCAGCAAGCAGAGAGATCTTTTTTTAAACACTTTAAGGTTATTTATTTTTAAAACTTGCCAGATATGATGTTTAAATACTGAATTATAGATCATAAATGGATTCCTCTTGGCTAAATATATGGGACTGGCAACATGTGAAGGGCTAGACGTGAAAGTGGAATGGGCAGTATGTGGTTGGTGCTGGATTAAGGTCAGTGTGGTGTTTAGTTGGCTTCTGGATTATTCTTTTTTTTTTTTACATATTACAGTCACACTTCAAAATGTAATAATTGTGTCATTTATGAAAACCATGAAAGCGGTCAACGGAAGGTTTGTGGTAGGTCGAATGACTGTACAGTAGGCTAATCTAGTGTTTGCACCAGACATCTCTTTGAAAGTGGCAATTTACAGTAATTAGAGAGTACCACCCACCGTGGTGTTCGTATATTATGTTGAACGCACAGTGTAGTGTAGTCTCTTGAACGCACCCTGGCCTTGGTAATTAGAATGTAATGTGGTAATCTATGCAACACGGTTCAACCCTAAACATAGCTCAATACGGAGGGTATATTATCCTCTGGTGCGTTTTTGCATTATTTAACAGAATTAATCAGCATGTAACTAAGGCCCTTCTAAACATCACTAGATAATAAGAAACAAAAATGACATTATCATAATTTCCAGGCAGTTTTGTACCTTCGCCCACACAGCACAGTGGAAGGCAATGCACCAGTGACTTGGCAGCCTGACTGCTCGGATTTTGGGGAGATGATAATTAGGATTTGATTGAGTGTTGTGTAGTGCGATTTTGTAACCCTGACATTTTGGCATATTTGAGAAAAAAAAAAAAAACCTTGACAAATTGTTTTGGTTCAAATCAAATTTTATTTGTCACATGCTTCGTAAACAACAGAGAAAGAAAATAGAGAAATAGTAGAAAAGTAAAACACGTAATTATAAAAGTTATAATATATATATATAAGGAGTAACGATAACATGGCTATATATGTGGCTTACAGTACTGAGTCGATGTGCAGAGGTACTTTGCGTAGATATGTAAAGAAATAAAATAAAGTGACTAGGCAAAAGGATAGATAATAAACAGTAGCAGCAGCGTATGTGATCAGCCAAAAAAAGTTAGCGCTAAAAGGGTTGTCGTGTCTCTGACGTATCGTTAAAGGTTAATCAAATCAATTCTCTAGGTGTAATTATTTAGTGATTAAACTAATCATGTAAACATTCATTAACTAGGAAGTCGGGGCACCACGGGAATGTGTCATTTACAGAGTTATTAATCCCCGAAAATAACTATTTTGATTACAGCCATTTATTAATGAATTTTACCTCGTATCAATCTCATTTCTGATTGTCGTAAAATCTTAGTCTGCACGAATCTAGCCTTTACGTTGAATCATCCATACACAAATTGGCTCAATTATTTATTCACTAGCTAATTAAACAATTACAGAACATCATAACATTATTCATTAAACACCGTCCCTGGTGGACTAAACAAAGAATGACAGTTTGGTTATAACATGATAGATTCAGAGTTCAAGGGGGAAAGGAAGGAACACAAAGGAACTTTGGCCTCTATCGGACATGGGACGCTATTCTCGCATAAATACGTATGCCACTAGTTAGGGTAAAGTGGCTGTATTGTCTTTCCTGAGGTCACAAGAATTAAACAACGTGAATAGTTTAGAGTCTTAGCTAGCCTCCACCGACGGTTTACACATTCTCCAATTCAGGAATACTGTTTTAATTGTCCAATTTTGCGATGTAGTAGAATTGGGCGGGAGAGTTCCATTGTCTACTGTGACATTTTCACTCTCCATACTGCACGATCAGGGAGAGAAGAGTCACACACCTGATTAGTAATGAAGGGATTGGTGATTAGCAGACCAGTTGAATCAGGTGTGCTAGCAATGGAGTACATCAAACAAGTGGATCTGGCTGCAGGGGGACTCGAGGAGACGTTTGTGAAACACTGACTTACAGGTACCTGAAATAACATATCCAAACATGTTTAAAACATACAGTATATTTCATATCTAGTTTTGCATTATATATAGAGGGCCGTTGTTTGGCTCTGGGCCTCTCAGTTTTCCTTTGTTGTCAAAACCCCTCTAAGTTCACCTTCAAGTCACCTGCTCAGCTGTCAACTCCACTTCTCAAACCGACACTCAGCATTTGAAGCCTTCTCCCACCCCCAAAATAAAGATATGATATTTCATATATCCCACAGTGTATCCAAACCTGTCCTATAACCTGAAACCATTTTCATTAATGTCTTCGGATAGGTTTAGTTGCCCAGTCGGTGATGTAACCTCTGTCAAACTAACAGGAAATGTTTTTTTCCCCTCAATTTTTTTTATTTCCAGGCTTTGAACAAAGAGGGATGAGAGGATGAAACCCTTCCTGTGTGCTGAGAGAGTCAGCGGGGCACCGTGCATCAAAATACCAGCGCAGGTTGAAAGGAAAGGCAGTAAAATAAGGTCAGTGTCACCACACTGCATTATTAAACAGCCCCACTGTTTATCTGCTCGTCCATTGAAACTGTTTGCAACTAAGATGCTACCGAACCGCTACCCCTGCTATCAAATATTAATGCAATTTCGCAGCTATGCGTGGCAAAGCAGAGAGTGAAACCAGGTAGTTCACACACTGGCCTAAGGATAGGATGGCATGTGTTGTTTTCTGGTTCTTCTGTAAAACAGGTGGTAAACACTAGTAGTGGAAACAGGCCATAAACATTAGTAGTGGAAACAGGCAGTAAGAACTAGTAGTGGAAACAGGTGGTAAACACTAGTAATGGAAACAGTCGGTAAACACTAGTAGTGGAAACAGGCAGTAAGCACTACTAGTGGAAACAGGTAGTAAACACTAGTAGTGGAAACAGGCGGTAAAACTAGTAGTGGAAACACAGCTCTACTGTAAAACAGCCGGTAAACACTAGTAGTGGAAACAGGCTGTAAGCACTAGTAGTGGAAACAGGCGGTAAAACTTGTAGTGGAAACAGGCGGTAAAACTTGTAGTGGAAACAGGCGGTAAAACTTGTAGTGGAAACAGGCGGTAAAACTAGTGGTGGAAACAGGCGGTAAAACTAGTGGTGGAAACAGGCGGTAAAACTAGTAGTGGAAACAGGCGGTAAAACTAGTAGTGGAAACACAGCTCTACTGTAAAACAGCCGGTAAACACTAGTAGTGGAAACAGGCTGTAAGCACTAGTAGTGGAAACAGGTAGTAAACACTACTAGTGGAAACAGGCGGTAAAACTAGTAGTGGAAACAGGCGGTAAAACTAGTAGTGGAAACAGGCGGTAAAACTAGTAGTGGAAACAGGCGGTAAAACTAGTAGTGGAAACAGGCGGTAAAACTAGTAGTGGAAACAGGCGGTAAAACTAGTAGTGGAAACAGGCGGTAAAACTAGTAGTGGAAACAGGCGGTAAAACTAGTAGTGGAAACAGGCGGTAAAACTAGTTGTGGAAACAGGCGGTAAAACTTGTAGTGGAAACAGGCGGTAAAACTAGTAGTGGAAACAGGCGGTAAAACTAGTAGTGGAAACAGCCGGTAAAACTAGTAGTGGAAACAGGCGGTAAAACTAGTTGTGGAAACAGGCGGTAAAACTAGTAGTGGAAACAGGCGGTAAAACTAGTAGTGGAAACAGGCGGTAAAACTAGTAGTGGATCGCCACTGGAAAACATCCTGATCCTCTTTGCCAGTCTAGTTGTCAAGTGATTAATGACTTGCTGGTTTGCCAGTCATTTGATCTTATTCATCTTCGTATAGATCATCAGCATTATAATATGTTATGATCAGTGTTTGCCAGTTAAACAGTTAAGAAAAGGTAGTAATGAACCAAACGTTTCCAAAGATTATAATCTCTAGTCGTGATAATCTCTAGGACCCTAGTTATTCCAAACAAATGTTCTCACAAAACATATTTTTTATATTGTGGATTCAATATTAATTAAGTGTTGATGCTGCTTGCATTACAAATTTAAAACGTAACCGTGTCCAAAAAACTTGTATTGATAGATTAACGATAAATGTTACAACAGGTGTGGATTGTATTAATGTCAGCTAGTCTCATTATGATTTGATTTGATTTATTCTGTTGAAAGTACGTCATTTTAATACTTAAAGTCTTTCACATATTTAAGTACACTGTCCTTAGTTGATATTTTATGAGACTTCTCCCTGACCTGCAAACAACGAACACACTTTAAAATGATGATGAAAGCAACTGGTTGAAAGAACAGGTAAATGGGACTATTTTACTAAAAAGACAAGCAATGAAAACTTGTCAAAATCAATTAAACTGTATGCCCTTCATGGCCTCAACACAAAGGCAGTATGGGCTTATCCATATCCATAGCTTTTCATAGGCAGTCACTTGTGCGTCAGGCATCTTTTGCACTGCATCCATGATCTAAAACCCAAATCTATCCTTATGTCCTTTATGCCTTTCAAGTTCATCTAAGCATCCTAATGAAGCCAAATGCCTGCGCATGATACAGATCAAAAACACATCCCTCCCGCCACCCCTCTAATCACCAATATGGCCCTGTGTCTTATTAGGCACAACAAGCTGTGGTGTCAGTTTCCTCTTCCATAGGGCCATGCGCTGTTCAGTCAGGCGCATTGTAAATCATCCTGGCGGTAATGCCCTCAGATTAGCATACTATCAAGAAGCTTTCTTCATGCACCATATGGCAACGTCTCATAACGTCTCAGCCAGGGCCTCTAAGTGTTTTATCGGAGAGTGTCTCGGTCTCTCCCGCTACCATTAGCGGTAGCATTATAGCCAGCTACAGGCAGGCTCTACCAGTATCGGCTGCTGCTAGCGTTAGCATTATAGCTAGCTACAGGCAGGCTATACCAGTCCCAGTTTCTGCTGCTAGCATTAGCTTTATAGCTAGCTACAGGCAGGCTATAGCAGTACCGGCTGCTGCTGCTAGCGTTAGCTTTATAGCTAGCTACTGGCAGTCCTTACCAGTACCGGCTGCTGCTAGCGTTAGCATTTACAGATGCGTGCGGGTAGAGCAGGGACAGGGTTTTGGACGGCGTCCCATTACTGCGCTAGCTACCCTGTCAGGAGGCATTAGGCAACGCTCTTTGATTAATGCTCCTAAGTGATTGTGTGAATAGCACTCAGGGACCTGGAGGAGGGAGAGAGAGGGAGAGGAATAGAGAGATAAGGGAGAGGAGGAATGAGAGAAAGAAGGAGGGAGGGAGAGAGCGAGAGAGAGAGAGAGAGAGAGAGAGAGAGAGAGAGAGAGAGAGAGAGAGAGAGAGAGAGAGAGAGAGAGAGAGAAATTGTCAACAGCTTTTAAACCAGCAAAAGATACATCTAAATGAGCCTCACATCTCCAGCACCCTGCCAGGCCTCTCATCCCTCTGTTCATCCCTCCGTTCATCCTTCATTCATCCTTCATTCTCTGGGCCTCCTGGAGGGTAGGATGATGGAGGGGGTTCTACCCCTTTTGCCTTTTATCCCACAAGCCTAGGTCTTTCTCTCTCTCTCTCTCTCTCTCTCTCTCTCTCTCTCTCACAGAGGAATGCCTGAACAGTGAACAGCAGCTTCTGAATGTCAGCCTGGGTAATAATGACTATGGGACCTTGTTTTCCTAAAGCGTGGGGTGTGTGTGGTTCTTTGTGTGTGTGTGTGTGTTCCTAAAGTGTGTGTGTGGTGGCTCATAGGTGTATTTCTCTGTTTCTCTGCTACAAGTGGCATTGTTGTGGGTCTGATTTCCTACCTCCTATCTGTGTGTGAGGGGAACACTGTTCAGGGGGAGACTAGAGATCTCAGGGCTACCGAATGCTGGGACAATAAAGCTTTTTTGAATTAGAATCTGATCTCAGGTCTGCCTGCCTGCCCGCCTACACCCCCACTGGCAGCTAACTCAGTTATTGTGACCCATGAATTATTGATTGACTTTGATAATAGAAAATATATTACTATATGGCAGATCACATCACATCCTCCCCCATCTCACCTCATTGGAGTGCTGGTGGTGATTCCATCTGTAAATACCAAAGAGATATGCATAGGTTATGAATATCTCAGTTATTGGTTCTCACTACCCCCCCTCTTTGTTGTATTTCGATCATCCTTAGATGGTATTTCTGTATTGTGGGTTTGATTGAATTCCAACTCAAGTCTCAGTGACTGAGTGATCAGATCGAGTCGATGAGATCATCAAAGCAGGCTGTTGATCTCAACACGGCAACGCAAATATTAGGTAACACTTTATTTGTATAGTCGATCTGTAGATGCTCTACAGGCTATCAGTAACATTTAAACTAACTATCTACAAGCCCTAACCCTTATCCTAACCTTTATTCTAAACCTAACCCTAACCTTAACCCTTACCCTAACCCTAACCTTTAACCCTTACCCTTTTTTTAAACCTAACCCTAACCGATAAGCATATCAACAGATCGTTTGTTGATAGTATGACCCTCTGTAGAACATCTATATGGGACTATCCAAATAAAGTGTGACAACCACTACTGAACCTCCCAGCATTATTTTGAGGAAATTATCACACCATTATTTCCATTTCATCCCTTTGCTTTATAACAGGTTATCCTCTGAAGCACCACACCCATGTGTTCTCATGTTCAAATGAATCCATCTGCTTCGCTTGTGTTCTTGGTAACAGTCTCCCCTCCACGTCGGATCAATAAACCAAATGCTGTGTTTAAATTGAATCAAATTTTCCACTTGTAGGCCTTGTTGCTATGATTTCATCCACAACCTGCCCTCCCTGTCGCCTCGCGTTCGTCCTCCACACTTAGCTTTACCGTCGTATATACAATTAAACGCCCCAGTAACTTGGGCGTTTTCATTAGATTGGACCTGCAAGGTCTAACCACGGGAGCATCACCCCCCAAAAATGACCAGCGCTGTAGTAATTGCATGGGGCTGTGTTTACATTAATTCATGAAACGGAGGGTGGCCTCGCACGCGTTTCCCCATCGCCACTTCCACCTGTCACCCATTCCATTTGCCGCGTCAGGAGAGGAAAGGGGGAGCCCCCCCCCCTACCCAAACTTGGGATCCACAATCAACGATGAGCCACACACACACACACAAACACACACACACACACACACCTCCCCCGAAAGATAAATATTTGCCTCCGCAATGCAATGCATTCCCTATTTGATTCCCCTCCACCCTGAGCGAATGATTAAGTTTTCATGCATTTGGTTCAACCAAAATGTGTTCACTCAACCATGTCCTGTATTGATTAATTCTAGTGCAAACAGTAGGCCAAGTGTGATATACGTAATTGGACAGTTGTCAGGGGAGAGGAGGCGTTATCCGTCCTGTTTTTCCCTCCAGATGGAAATATTTCAGAGACACCTGGAACCACAAATATTCAGTCTGCTCTGCCGTCCTAGCAGTGAAATTACTTGCTAGCTAGCATGATTTCGCCTACTTTAATCCAAATACCAGTATCCAATAAATAGTGTGGATATTAAAGTTATGATATTATGGATATTAAGGTAATGTTTGAATATGGAATGATGGAATGTCAACAGTCTTTATAGGTCCCTCGGCCTCTGTTTCCCAGCAGTAAGACAGGACAGGGGAGGCCTGGCCATGGCCATTAAGAAGTGAGTTTCCCTAATGTGTTCCGTGACCAATGGCTTCTGACTTCCTGTCTCCACTTGGATCACTGAACATGTCACTTCCACTCTGTTTCCGTGCCAACGGACTGCTGTGTGTATCGACATGTCCGGCCCTGTCTGTGTGTGTGTGACCGTTCCGCTCTGCTCTGTGCCGTGACCATCACCATCAGCGTCAGCTATCTATCTGTCAGGCCTCGGCCACCGCATCACAGGTGGTGCCTCATCTCATCTCCCATGATCCAAAGCGATCAGGAAAATTGCAACTCGCTCTCCAAGAAGCAGCCTCTCTTTAGTCTTTTCTCATATTGACCTGGGTTGAGAGGGAATCCAAGTGGAAATATAGCATTAAGTATGGATTTTGTGTTGGGTTGGTCGCACCACTGCCACCCATCTCCAGTCCACTCTTCACCCCACTCTCCGTCAACAGCAATAGCCAATGGTGTGTGTGTTTGTATTGCGCAAAAGGGGTGGTCCCAGTGTAAGTGAATGTTTTTGTTATGCCAAAGCCCTTGAGTGAATAAGAGGTTACCCTTGGAGATGCTGTTTGATTACTCAGCTAACAAAAACAGTGGTGTAACCTGGAGTGGGCTAAGGATTCTTTAGATTAAATGGGAAAGGAGAGAAAGAGAGGGAGAGAGAGAGACAGAGAGAAAGAGAGAGAGAGAGAGAGAGAGAGACGGAGAGAGAGAGAGAGAGAGAGAGAGACGGAGAGCGGGGGAAAATTTGAAATTCCGGATCATGTCTCTCTGTTTACCTAGCGGTGTGTCAACACAGGGACGTGAGTTTGATAGAGATATGACCTGTCTCTGGTGCTATGGCTAGCGGCTCTCCATTTGTGAGGCTGAATCTATAACCCAGGGAGGGACGGGGGCAAAGCAGAGATTCTGGTGGAGCGTCTCATCAACACCCTGTCATGGGTCAGGCAATTTCCCCACATCTGTTTGCTTTTCATTACTAAAACTTACTTTAAAGGGCTTTTTTTTGTTTGTCTTATCAGCTGAACTATGTTTACTCTAAGTATGATTATTGTGTTATTATGGCTTAGAAACATAATTTCACAGACTGGGAGAAAAAATACATCGCTAGACAACAAAGGCTGCAGCTTCTGTTATCATCCTTTGTACTCATTCTGTAAGAGTAACATTTCACTGCTCCACTTACTATGTAACTGGTTTCTGCCGTGTGTCATTGATGTTATCTGTCATGTCCATTTGAAGTGTGTGGTCGAGTGGAACGTCCAATACCCATCCTTCTGGTCCTCTCTGACTGTCAAATACTGACCAAAAGCAATCCAATATTTTGACAACCATTATTGGGCCATGAAAGATTTTGCACTGGGCAAACCCGTATGAAATGTCAACCACTTTCCAAAAAAACGGTGCCAATATGGACACTCACTTTACACTGTTAGTCAAATTCTATTTTTTCTTGACCTAGACTGTAGACTGGCATAGCATTTCCATGACGTGCTCCGTATCCTGTACTGGGCATCTGCTTATCCAATCCTCAAAGCCGGCTGCTGCATATGCCAATCAGACAATGGAGGGTTAATGTAAACTTTGTCTGAAGCCAGCAGTACCCTGAACATCGCAGCAGGTCTTTGACTAATGACTTGTAGCCGACAAATTCTTGAGACTCTCAGGTGGCTTCCTCCAACCGGGCTCAGTGCGATGATGAAAAGCCAGAGATAAAATAAACTGACAGTTGCAACTCATTGCTGAGGAGCAAGACACTACCCAGCAGCTGAGACCCCGGGAGCACAGATCTCTTCTTTTATTTTTCCCTCCTCTCCTCTTTTCTTCTCACCCCTTCTTGTCTTCTGTGTGGGTGTGTGTGTGGGTGTGTGTGTGGGTGTGTGTGTGTGTGTGTGTGTGTGTGTGTGTGTGTGTGTGTGTGTGTGTGTGTGTGTGTGTGTGTGTCTTTCCATGTGTTAGTAGTAGGAGGGAAACTGAGCTACCATGCCACTGTTTGCTAATTAAAGGCCATTCCCACCTCTTTTATTTCAGTCCATTAAGCAGAAAACAGTGGCCTCTCTCTCTCTCTCTCTCTCTCTCTCTCCCTCTTTCTCTCTTTCGCACATGACACACTCCAATCAATACAGTCCCACTGGCTGCCTCTGTGTGCGCTCTAATGAATAGATTGCAATGCAACACTACTACTAATTGAATTTGGTAGCAACAGTAGGACCACACAGACTGTTACCTATTGAAATGAACTACACTCATAGGAGAACCCTTTTTGGTTCCAGGTAGAACCCTTTTGGCTCCAGGTAGAATAACTATTTTGGGTTCCATGTAGAACCTTATGTGGAAATAGTTCTACATGGAACCCAAAATAGTTATTCTACCTGGAACCAAAATGGTTCTACCTGCAACCAAGTGTAGTTCATTTCAATAGGTAACAATCTGTGTGGTCCTAGTGTTTCAAAGGGTTCTCCTATGGGGACAGCTGAAGAACCCTTTTAGGTTCTAGGTACAGTAGCACCTTTTTTTCTAAGAGTGTACTGATATTAATATGAGTTGTTAGGGAATTATTTTCTAGATTCACCCCATTTCAGGTGTTATCGAAAGCTGAATGAACAGGAAGTGAGATTTTATTATTTTGCTGATAGGCTTCAGTTGTGTGTATTCATGTGTAGACTTGGTCATTCTGTCATTACATAATAAGATGCGGCCTGTTTCTTTCTCTCTTCAACCACATAATTCTTTATAAGGGAGGTGGTTGATAGTGATAATGTACCACAATACAGCCCTAGCCTCTGTGTAGTGGTCGTCTACCCACTTACCTCGTCACAGTGGTCCACATGAGCACTCTAGCCCTGGGGCAGGGAGGGAGGGAGGGAGGCTCCCCTTGGCTGGTGGTTGTTGGCCTGAGGTGTAGGAGGTGGGGTTGTGACAGGGGGGTGTAACCAAGCAGGCGGGGCGGGCTGGCTGGCAGATGGTTCAGTGATGTGTCTGACTGACTGACTGACTGACTGATGGGGCTGACTCAGTGACACACACACACACACACACACACACACAGGAAGGGTTGCACATCAAGGGTCACTGCCTCTCCAGTGAGTTTACGCGTCACCTCGTTTGACATTTACTCACAGTGCCATTTTCTCCTCCTCCTCTCTCCTATCAGCTGTCCTCTCTCCTATCAGCTGTACTCTCCTCTCAGCGTTCCTCTCTCCTATCAACTGTACTCTCTCCTCTCGGCTGTCCTCTCTCCTCTCAGCTGTCCTCTCCGCTCAGCTGTCCTCTCTCCTCTCAGCTGTCCTCTCTCCTCTCAGCTGTCCTCTCTCCTCTCAGCTGTCCTCTCAGCTGTCCTCTCTCCTCTCAGCTGTCCTCTCAACTGTCCTCTCTCCTCTCATCTGTCCTCTCTCTTCTCAGCTGTCCTCTCAGCTGTCCTCTCCTCTCAGCTGTCCTCTCTCCTCTCAGCTGTCCTCTCCTCTCAGCTGTCCTCTCTTCTCTCAGCTGTCCTCGCTCCTCTCAGCTGTCTTTTCCTCTCAGCTATCCTCTCCTCTCAGCTGTCCTCTCTCCTCTCAGCTGTCCTCTCCTCTCAGCTGTCCTCTCTCCTCTCAGCTGTCCTCTCCTCTCAGCTGTCCTCTCTCCTCTCAGCTGTCCTCTCTCCTCTCAGCTGTCCTCTCTCCTCTCAGCTGTCCTCGCTCCTCTCAGCTGTCCTCGCTCCTCTCAGCTATTCTCTCTCTTCTCAGTTGTCCTTTCCTCTCAGCTGTTCTCTCTCCTCTCAGCTGTCTTCTCCTCTCAGCTGTCCTCTTCTCTCAGCTGTCCTCTCCTTGCAGCGAGGTGGACAAAGTGTATGTACACATAGCTCTTAAATTCCTGCTCCTGGCTTTCAGTCATAGACAACTTAATCTCACAGTACTCCGTAGAATATGTAATGGACAGCAAAGCTGACATTAATAAAGCTGATGTTTCAAATTATTAGAATGCTTTATTATATACTTCATAAGAGTAATTCATAATATTTCTCACCATGTTGAAAGTAGCATTGTCTCAGTCAGTCTTTAGCTAACTGAATATGCCAGGTAGTAACACTGTATATCTCAACCCCCTCTTAATTGAATGTTAGCCTCCTGTCACAGTCTTTCTGTGAGAAACACCTTATAGTGACCATAGCAGCTGCTCGCTGGCTAATTAGCACTGCTAGCACTGTATAAGGTGCCAAGTCAAATATTTAGCTAATTAACAATATTTAATAGCCTTTTTTTTTTACGCCAGCTCCCTTCCTAAGGTCCAGCAGATGCTATTAAATCTCACCCGATAGATACACAGTTATGACATGTAATAACTACTGGAATATAAAATAGATTAATAATTTACAGCGGGCTAACAAATTAAGGCCATCATTAAAAAAAAAGAAAAAACTAGCCAGGGCTTGAAACCATTCTGAATATAAACCCAGTCCAAGGTAATGCTCAGGCTCAGCTCTGCCTGATAAAATATTATAGCATTAATTCAGCCAAAGTGAACTTATTGCTCCTATTCCTTTCACAGGATCCCTGGAGCATTCAAAGTGGGATGGAGGAATGGAATGATAACTGCCTTTCTCTGGGAACAACTCTCGCCTCTTTTATTTGCATTCTTCCATCAAACTCATTATTGTGTGTGTGTGTGTGTGCGTGTGCGTGTGTGTGTGTGTGTGTGTGTGTGTGTGTGTGTGTGTGTATGTGTGTGTGTTGAGGTTGAGTTGAGGTTGAGTTGAGGTTGAGTTGAGGTTGCACCTTTTTTCCATTTGGTACAATTGTTGAGTTATGAATACTGTGATATTTACTCTTGGTTTTCTCTCTAGAGGGACTCGCTAGGAACCACTTCACACACACACACACACACACACAGTGACCTCTCAGGGTCCTCTGTGGAATAATATGGACATAGATAAGATACCCTGGATGTGGTGATCTGCGTCGGCATCTTAGTTACATTTCAATATCAGTAAGAGCCATTCAGTCAAGTGATGTCCTCATAAAACATGTAAAAAAAAAATGTTTTAAAAGCTGTCTGGTGTGTTTTGATGATGTTATATGTTTTGATGATGTCATGTGTTTTGATGTAACCTGCAACCTGTGTGACATAATCCAAATTCTTTCAGCATGACAGCTAGAAAATAATACTGTTGCTCTCATGTACATCGTAGACTGGAGAACACAGTCGTAGTCAGACAGGATGTTTTTAAGCCTTTAACATTAAAGCGGGTTCAATTCCCCTCAGAGTAAACAGAGCTCAGGTTGTGTAGACTAGAGAGCTGAGGCACCTTGTGAGGAAAGACCTCCGTTAAAGGAACGCATCGCTGGAGGCATATTCACACATTACTGTGATATGGCTGCTGTTTCTTGCTGTTTGGAATTTTATTTCAATTGTGATTGAAAGATCAGGGAAGGTGGCGCTTATCTCCGCATATCACCCAGTCACATCTTAACCCAGGTTTTTTTTTTTTACTACATTCTAATGTGAGATGTGCCAGGTAACTTGACATAGTATGTCCTGAGTTCCCCCATGAAGCCTTTAGGGACTTAACCTGTGGTCGGATAAAGGAGGGAAAAAGCTATTCAATTTCCCCAAGGATAAGCATGCAGAGGGGTAGGAAAACATCAAGAGGCCATCTTTGATCGTTTACATGCTTGCTCTTTATAGATTTGACATGCACTCGTCAAAATGTTTTTGGACCAGTGGGTTAATTCTGCCGTAGGCAGATCATGTTTAAATTCTTCTCTTAGAAACATAAATGACACTTTTCTCTAGTACCTTGAAACCCAGATTAAGCCATTTTGACTCATTTTCATGTGTGGACTGAGATGTTTTGCTATTGTCAATCCAGTAATTATACTCAGACGTATCAATTGTGTAGACAGTGTAACACTTGGTTTGAATAAGTTCAAAGCAATGGTGGCCTTTAAATGGGTCAATCCTCCCATGCATACCAACAAAACAACAACCTTTCCGATTTAGGGCTAAACTTGAGATCAGACATGCTTGAATACATTTTTTTTGCGCAGAAAATCCCAGTTAAGTGCACAGATCTTAAATCAGGATTTGACCCTTAGTGGTTCAATATGCTGTGAATGTGATGCCATGGGACATGGTTAGGGTGCAAGCCCTTCAGGCCTAATCCACTCCCATTGTCAGGACCTGGCTCTCCTGGCTGCAATGGAAAGAAAGTAGCTCATAAAGATGTGGGGGTAGATCTTACAGGAACATATCTCTACAGATTATATGTCAGCCTTCTCAGAGAAAACAAAGGGACTTGTCGAGGTAGCCCCGGGATGTTACTATCTTGTTTGAACAGAATATGCACAGTGGTACAAGTTCTTTGCTTCACCGATGTGTCTCGGAGCATCGCTGCTTTCTGAGAGGAGTCTAGATGAAGTGTCTGGTTTGGCCGTTATTATCACGTACAGTTTGATCTCTCAGCGATACAAAGCGATACAAAGCCAAAAGTGTGGCACGAAGTGTAGAGTAGACGGTCTCTTCACAGAAAAACAATACATAATAATAGCCACAAGGGTTTTCTAATTGTCAGTTTGTTACAATAATAATAATAATAATTTGTAATCCACCCAAATACACATTTTTCTTAATCTGTACCATGCAAATTAGGTCTTTATGATTATGAATCTATACGTGTCTGAGGCAGTGAGGAATTATTACATAATCATTGACCTTATACTGCTGTTTCAGAGGGGTTGGGTTAAATGAGGAAGACACATTTCAGTTGAATGCATTCAGTTGTACAACTGACTAGTATCCCCCTTCCTTTCCTTTTAAAGTTGGCTCCCACTATTACGATTTAAACACACTGTTTTAGTATCCAGATGTGGTAAAGTGATTGGCCTCCCGTGCTTATCAGTATAAAGCAGTATTTAGATGTGACAAGCGTGTATATCATATATCTGTCAGAAGTAACCCTAAAGGCACTGTAAACCACGATGATGACGAGATCAGTCGCTCATAAAACACAAGATCTGACTGCAGTCTAATGCGGAAACCCTGATAGGAAACCATGTGAGTGTCTTGGATTACTAACCGCGGCCGATTTGGAATCCAATCACTGATTTGATATCGTGTGCTTGTAATATGACGATATTAAAACCCTCTTGTCCCAAGGACACATTTACATCCAACAGGCAAAAAGAAGACATCCATTTCGCATGTGAGATGTATTTATTTTACTCAAATGTAGCTATGAAAGTGAATCCACGTGGGAGGTGCTAACGAGACAGAGTAAACCACACAAGGTCGTCCTCGGCAAGAGCAGAAATTCCATTGCTGTGGGGCAGAACTTTTTGTTTTAGCAGACCCTCAAATAAGCATAATTACCATCAGGATTCATACAGCTTTCTGCAGTCGTCCTGAAGGCGTAGCGGCGGCTCCCACTCAAATGAGTAACTCCGATAAATCACCATTAATTAGCTAATAAAAGCCAGCAGGTGGTTCGGAGCACAAAGACATTACACTGGCGTACTGATCAAGTAAATGAGGGGGAGGGACAACAGACAGGAGAAAGTCTGGGCTGGGAGGGCCCTTGTGGAAGGATAATGCCCCGTTCAAATCTCCTACAATCCCCCAATCCCACCCACAGGAATACAAGCAGCTCTGACCCCTGCTCAAATAACAGAATACACAGGGCTCCGGTGCTGAGTGCCGCGCATATTACAACATTGATTATGCATGCAGAACACAAAGTTTACCCAGCTTCGTCACTCCTTCCCCCACAAGAGCTGATTGGATGTGTTTACTCTAGTTAAGAGTGAGGAAGACAATTATTACAACAGGAAGACCGGGCATTAAATAGTGACCCTTGACCTTGTCTGAATGTCTGAATCTACAACAATGTTCAAACTCTTTAGGGAATTTGTTGTTGTTTACTGCTTTTGGTGTCACTTATAAAAATACTATGCTAACGTAATACGCTAAGACTGCATTGCTAATGCATTGACGCTAGTACTGTATAGTGAGTGATGCTAATATGGTAGAGATGCTAAGGCTGTGGTAATGCGCCACCCATCTGTGGACTCTAACTAGTTACACTGTTGTCTCAGGCCCTAGAGGTCCCCTCTCCTTACACTTGGAGGTGTGTTAGCTCCCCAGATCACTAGGGATCTCTTTATTGCTGCGTTCACACAGGCAGCCCAATTCTGATCTTTTTTTCCACTAATTGGTCTTTTGAACAAACACATCAGATCTTTTCACATCAGATCTTTTTCAGAGCTGATCTGGTTGGTCAAAAGACCAATTAGTGAAAAAAAAGATCAGAATTGGGCTGCCTGTCTAAACGTAGCCATGTGTTGCCCCAGTACTGGAAAGGATGGGAACATCATAGTTTGGGGTATTTTCGGTATGCTTGGCATTAGCATCTGGCATATGATATTGTATTGATGCTTTTCCAGTATTTATGTGCAGCGGCTTTTGACTTTTTCCCTGAAAAGGCATATCATTATCAATATAAATTTTGCATTACATTATACCATTTTGGTATCACAATTTAACATAACAAAGCTCATTCTTATCATGACCCATCTTTCTAACACACACACACACACACACACACACACACACACACACACACACACACAAGAACTAGAACTTGTCTTCTTTCCTACTTGGTAAAGTATCTTTTTTCACTGGGCTAGATGTCCTGAGGCAGTGACTTGGCAACGGGTAAAAGAAATAGCAAAAATGCATCCACACCAAGTGGGACATGGAAACAGATGGGACACTGATTACAGTGTTGTTTACAGCTGTTTGGGTCCTTCACTGATACCATATAGAGGTCAGAGAACTGTGTCTGTCTGTGGCATTCTACTGTAGGACAATATCTTCTCAGCATAGACGCACAGACAGAACATTATGATAGTAATACGTTTGATGTATGCTACCACATCAGAAACAGTCTGTCTATGCCGTTTCACTGTAAGACACAAAGAAAATGGGTAGTTACTGCACTGTGCCTTTGTAGGGCAGTATAGCTACTATCATTATCAGTGGGTAGGGTTATACCTGTGCCGACAGAGTGATAACCTGGTCTGTTTTACAGGTTGTCTGACCCTGTAGAAACTCAACAGTCTCCTTGCTGCTGTGTCGAGGATGAACAGTCGGTTCTTCATGAGAAATACAGATTTGTTCACTGACGCCTCCCATCTCAGTACTTCTACTGAAGACGAGGATGCGAGACAAGGGACAGCAGCTGCCAGCCTGTCTGTGTCTGTGACGAAAGCCATCCAACACAAAGGTCGTTTCTGATCGTTAACATTTCTTTATGTCCACATGAATCACTTCCCATGGTTTAGATGAAACCCTCGGCTCATTCACTATCGTTCCATCAGGCTCTGTGACTGTAGTCTGCATCTAGAGCAATAATAGCCCTCGGCGGTCGACGTGCAGAATATATCCAATAGTAATCAACCTTTTCCAAAGACACCTCGGAAGCAGAAGGTTTCAGTAGTGAAGTGTAATCCAATAAGGAGGTGGAAATACTACATAAACACGTTTTTGCTGAGACGATACTTTTGGCGTATTGAGTATTTGCACGGCGGGATCATTTAAGGTTTTGTCACTTGTATGCAATAAAAAAGTATATTGTAGAACATTGATGTAATTTTGGAAATGTCTGTTTTTGAACACTCTGGCTCTGGCGCTTACGTGCATTGCTTGCTGCAACCAATAGGAGCCCTGATTGTAGCGAGGTTGGACATGCTGATTAGGAGAAAAGTAGACGCTGCAGAGATGGCTTCATTTCACATCTGACTGCATTAATTTATGTTGGTGACGCACGTTCTGTTTACTAATACGTTATAATGAAACATCTTGGAGGATTATGCTAAAAAATGTCCAGCATCGATCCTAGTATTCCTTAGCAAATCAATGCTCCTGTCCTGTGTCATGTGACCCTCTGATCTGGCAGGGGGATTCCATCGACATCCTTAAGCAGTTTTCACATATGAAACCGTGATTGTTTTTCACATGTGAACTTGTAATTCTAATTTGCAGTTTCACATATAAACAAACTCTACATTGTGTAGCCTAAAAACTATTTTTTTTAAACTATAATTTTGATATCATGGATGGTCAGTCCTTGCATCCATAGTGTAGTGTATGGATTTGAGAGTGGTTGCATTTCTCCAGTCACATTCCTCAGATTTTTACCATAACTGTGGCGGGAGACACTTTGTGAAAGGAAAAATCCACTTTAAAACTACATTTTGGTATTTGTTCATTAGTCCATGGTTGATACAGTCCCAACATGTTTTGCATGTCAAGTTTTCAAGATAGCACTTTCAAAAAGTAAATTGTCACTTTTCACATCATCATGAGGGAAAAACACATAAAGAATTATATATGAAACTTCACATGGGTCCGAAAACCACACCTGACAAATGTGAAAGGGGATCTATATGGCAGTCTTAGCCTGCATGATTGGCAGCTATTCGGACCAATCAGAGCCATGGCTCTGGGACCAATGATCAAGGCTCAGGTCACCTGTATACACAGAGTACAAAATATTATGAACACCTGCTCTTTTCATGACTGACCAGGTGAATCCAGGTGAAAGCCATGATCCCTTATTGATATCACTTGTTAAATCCACTTCAATCAGTGTAGATGAAGGGGAGGAGACAGGTTAAAGAATGATTTTTAAGCCTTGAGACAATAGAGAAATGGGCAAGACAAAATATAATATTGCCTTTGAACGGGGTATGGTAGTAGGTGCCAGGCACACCGGTTTGTGTCAAGAACTGCAACGCTGCTGGGTTTTTCACGCTCAACAGTTTCCCGTGTGTATCAAGAATGGTCCACCACCCAAAGGACATCTAGCCAATTGACACAACTGTGGGAAGTATTGGAGTCAACACCTTGTAGAGTCCATGCCTCGACGAATTGGGTTGTACACTCAGTGTAGCTGTTCCAGTCAGACCCATGCACAGCCTCAACTATTGCTTACTTGTTATGCCAACTTCAACAAATCCATTGGCTTTAATAATAATAATAATAATAATTACAACAATAAAAATACTGTAAATAACAATTAATCATAAAGACCTTTTCATTTAATTTGCAGGTAATACAGGCAATCATTTTCCTAACTCAGGTCATTGTCTCGTGACAGGTGGCATCACTCCTACAGGACTCTCGTCCCTCAACCGACGATTCTGGACGAAACGTCCCAGTAATTGACGTAAGACAATGAACTCTGGCTACATAGCTGCATAGTGAACAATGTGCTCTTTAATGGAGTCAGCAGTTCCAGTACTGTGACGTGGCTTTCCCAACGATAGAGGAGGACAGATAAAGGAGGGGGTAGAGGAGGACAGATAAAGGAGGGAGTAGAGGAGGACAGATAAAGGAGGGAGTAGAGGAGGACAGATAAAGGAGAGAGTAGAGGAGGACAGATAAAGGAGGGAGTAGAGGAGGACAGATAAAGGAGGGAGTAGAGGAGGACAGATAAAGGAGGGAGTAGAGGAGGACAGATAAAAGAGGGGGTAGAGGAGGACAGATAAAGGAGGGAGTAGAGGAGGACAGATAAAGGAGGGAGTAGAGGAGGACAGATAAAGGAGGGAGTAGAGGAGGACAGATAAAGGAGGGAGTAGAGGAGGACAGATAAAGGAGGGGGTAGAGGAGGACAGATAAAGGAGGGAGTAGAGGAGGACAGATAAAGGAGAGAGTAGAGGAGGACAGATAAAGGAGGGAGTAGAGGAGGACAGATAAAGGAGGGAGTAGAGGAGGACAGATAAAGGAGGGAGTAGAGGAGGACAGATAAAAGAGGGGGTAGAGGAGGACAGATAAAGGAGGGAGTAGAGGAGGACAGATAAAGGAGGGAGTAGAGGAGGACAGATAAAGGAGGGAGTAGAGGAGGACAGATAAAGGAGGGAGTAGAGGAGGACAGATAAAGGAGGGGGTAGAGGAGGACAGATAAAGGAGGGAGTAGAGGAGGACAGATAAAGGAGGGAGTAGAGGAGGACAGATAAAGGAGAGAGTAGAGGAGGACAGATAAAGGAGGGAGTAGAGGAGGACAGATAAAGGAGGGAGTAGAGGAGGACAGATAAAAGAGGGGGTAGAGGAGGACAGATAAAGGAGGGAGTAGAGGAGGACAGATAAAGGAGGGAGTAGAGGAGGACAGATAAAGGAGGGAGTAGAGGAGGACAGATAAAGGAGGGAGTAGAGGAGGACAGATAAAGGAGGGAGTAGAGGAGGACAGATGAAGGAGGGAGTAGAGGAGGACAGATAAAGGAGGGAGTAGAGGAGGACAGATAAAGGAGGGAGTAGAGGAGGACAGATAAAGGAGGGAGTAGAGGAGGACAGATAAAGGAGGGAGTAGAGGAGGACAGATAAAGGAGGGAGTAGAGGAGGACAGATAAGGGAGGGAGTAGAGGAGGACAGATAAAGGAGGGAGTAAAGGAGGACAGATAAAGGAGGGAGTAGAGGAGGACAGATAAAGGAGGGAGTAGAGGAGGACAGATAAAGGAGGGAGTAGAGGAGGACAGATAAAGGAGGGAGTAGAGGAGGACAGATAAAGGAGGGAGTAGAGGAGGACAGATAAGGGAGGGAGTAGAGGAGGACAGATAAAGGAGGGAGTAAAGGAGGACAGATAAAGGAGGGAGTAGAGGAGGACAGATAAAGGAGGGAGTAGAGGAGGACAGATAAAGAAGGGAGTAGAGGAAGATAGAAGTGCAGTGTGCAGGAAGCCAGGCAAACCTCCAGTGAGTGTCTCATTAACATCCAGAAATCAGAGAGAATCCAGGAAAGCACTTTAAACACCCACTGTGTGTGTGTGTGTGTGTGTGTGTGTGTGTGTGTGTGTGTGTGTGTGTGTGTGTGTGTGTGTGTGTGTGTGTGTGTGTGTGTGTGTGTGTGTGTGTGTGTGTGTGTGTGTGTGTGTGTGTTGTAGTCTTCACCTTCCAATGGCATCCTAGCTGCACAACGCAGTATCCTCCATTGAGTTCAGTTCTCCATCCTTCTGTTTGAACTATACTCCGCCTTGATCAGTTGTAGTCCCATACGTCATGCTGCTACCTTTCTGGGCAGGCTACAATCATCTGAAAGGCTTAAGGTAGTGTGGGTTAAGTATGTACCCTTAACCCTTGCATTGTGTGGATTTCTTGAATGGTAAAGGCTGTATAACTGTCTGTTTTGTATATTGCTTCATAATGTTGCTGCAATGGGATTTTATTCCTCCTCATTTTGTCATTTCAATGGTCTAATCTAGGCTAAATCATTCCATTTAAATTCAGTCAATTCTGGGGGGAAATAATTTAATTCAAGAATTGTTTTAATTCATGAATTGAATGTCAAAGTGAATTTGACCCCGTCCCTGTCAAAATCGACATCTTATGATGTAGTCATCATTCAAATGAGCTCTTAAAGTTTGGAAATTGATTTACTGACTGGTATATATTTTTTATTACAGGGAGCCATGTTGGAGTCTCCTAAGCCTTTATAGTATCCCTTCAATATAATATAGCCTATTGAATGATTCATTTCAGCACCGAAAAAGTTCACTAACAATTATGTAATGGTTCATGTGCTCATTAAATATGATGACATTCCTGTAGTTAATGTATTTTTAATAATGCAAATATTGTAATTAGCCAGACCCCCTCTTCTCCTCTCCATGTCTGTAATCTCAAGTGTGTAGTGTTTTATGTTTATATCTGACTGCATTACCTGTCCTCTGTTGCTTCTGCTGAGCCTATCTGATCTGGTGTTATAATATCAAATCACTCTTGCTTAGCCTGCTATTCAATCAACAGCTATTAAAATTCCTCTTTTGTTGTATCAAACAATTCAATGGCCGTGGGGATGGGGCAAAGCGAAATATCACTTGCCAAGTGACTCAAACAATACCCTCAATACACCTCTAATGGATCTTGGACCATTGACGTGGGTATCAATTAAAATGGATTCCATGTATGTGATTTCGCCCACATAGCTTATAGGCCTAATGACAGCACATTCTATCCAATACAGTCTATATAACAAGCACATGCATAATACATTGTGTTGTGTTTAACCCACGTATACTGTACCTATGTGTGTTTATCCTCATTGGTGGTGGTTGTTTGAGATGCATCGCCATTGAGCTCCTCTAATTTAGTCCGTGCAGTCTGTGGTTTGGCAGCCGTAGCCCCGGGCATCTGGCATCGCGCACCGCGCACCGCGCACCGCACCGTGTCATTTGCTACCAACTGGGTTTTTGATGAGAGCCTGACCTAGACGCCTCATCCTTCACCACTGTCCCATTCCCTTTATTTACATCTGTTCTGCGTTCCGAATGGCATCCTATTCCCTATATAGTGCCCTACTTTTAACCATGCCCCTGTGAGCACTGGTCAAAGTAGTGCACTGTGTAGGGAATAGAGTGCCATTTGGGATACATACTTTAGCATTCTAATTACTCTCTTTATTGCTTTAGCCTGGAGGAATCCGTTCAGGGAGGGTGGGGAGAGAGAGAGAGAGAGAGGGGGGGGGGGGGGGGGGTGTACAGCAGGAGTTTTAACCAATAATAAAACGCCATAACTCGTGGAGTGACGCCCACGGGCGATGGAGAAAGACGTGCGTCCCTAATTGTGATTCTGATTGCTGCAGAGCGTGACCAGTAGAAAACACGGACCTCTCTCTTACTAATGTCATATCACAGTAGCAGTATTTGTCTCACTCCATGTGTCATTTCCTTATCAATTGATTTGACCAACAGAGACCACACAATTGTTATGAATAGTAAGAAGTTATCCTGCTAAATAATGTGTTTTCATTCGCTGCGAAGTTCCATTTGACTGACCATTATCGTCATTTAAGCTGATGGCATAGGCCTATATTTATTCATCTAGAATGTGATAGGCTAGTTTTGGGCTAGAAATGAGAAAAAAATAAAATCAATAGGACACAGGCATATAGGCCCATACCGCTCCATTTCCTATTCATGCGTAAAACATAATGTAGCCCATCTGCATTTTTAGCAAATACATTTGTGACAACACCAGTAAAGAATACCTTTAAAATTGTAGTCCCTGCATCTCTGTGCAGAATTGTGTAAAACAGTATCAATAGCACAGTAGTGCCACAGTCTTTAATGAGCTCGATCTCTCAACTTTAAAGACTTGAAGGATATTAACAAGCTACTTGACAAATGGTGCTTAGAAGCACATTAAAGACATGGCTAATGGCGCGCATAATGACGGCTAATTTTCGATCAGATATAAATTAGAGCCCCCAACAGTTATTTGCCTTAAGGACTTTATGTAAATGATTCTGTTCTGTATAAACTGAAATCCGGGGAGAGAGAGAGAGAGGAGGGAAGGGAGTTGGGGAGAGAGAGCGTTGGGGGAAGAGGAAGGGAGAGATGGGGGGAGAGAGAGAGCCTGGGCTGGCTGGCACTCCTTGTGGATATGATTAATAGATCTGCAACAGAGCACGCGGCTGTCAGAGCTCAATGAACACACATCCAGCAGACAGCTATAACACCTTCTCATTAGACCCGATGCCCAATCTTTACAACAACTTACTCATTCGGAACGGTGCAACAGCCTCTGAAAATGAGCGAATCTCTCTCTATGCGTTAAATGACTTTTGCAATGTAGATAGAAGGGGATAGGGTTGTGAGAGAGAGAGGAGGGAGGAGGGAGATGCACGAAATACACTTAACTGTTCATAAACTTGCATGCCCATCCTGGGTTGTTTAATATTTAATGGCATTGGGCCCATTTTGACGCCATCAATTTGAACAATGGGGCATAATCTGTTGGGGAGCGCACACGATGAGTTTGGAAATAGGGGCATTAGAAAGAATATATTGGAAAATACCTGATGGGGTCATCATGCATGCCCTCAATGGAACTTATTCATACCTAAAACACGTGACATAGGCCTAGGCCTCATCTGACATGTGATGTGAATGTTGGAATATTATTATTTACATTCTCAAAAACATTTTATTGTTTTTTTATCTCGGACGATTGTTTCGTCATGTTTCGAACCTTGGGACTAAGGTAAACGTCATTGCATTACGTAGTCTTGCGTATAGCGTACTGGTAGGCCCGTAGGCCTAGGCGTTTTGATAACGACCACTGCACGTCGTTTAAATGGTTGCAATCGGAGGCGTTTAAGTTATATTAATAATAAAGCATGACACCCATTAAGAGTTCATTAAGAGTAAACGCGAGCCTTAATTACAGATTGCACTCAACACTGTTCAACTCGTTAAGGTCCATGTGTCTCTATCGTCGTATCGGATATAGGCTTGAGAAATTATTGGGAAATAATTACCCAAATCTCATTTATAAGGTGTTGATTGTATAATAACGCTGGTGTTTTTAGCCGTGCTGTAGATATTTAACTTAAAACATGTACTGTAACAACCCTAGCAGAAATCAAGCATAGATAGCACCATTATTGAAACAAAATCAATAGGATAAATATTTAATGACGAAATGGTGCTGCGCATGTGTGTGCAACATCCGTCCTTTCAGACGGTTTGACCATTTTAATTGAATAAGCAGTTTACAACTTAATTGGCTTATTTCAAATCAAATCGAATTTTTCTTAAACAACAGGTGTAGACTAACAGTGAAATGCTTACTTACGGCCCTTCAACAATACAGAGAGAAAAAAATTGAAATAATAGAAAAATAGACAAATAAAAACACGATGAATAAATACACAATGAGTGACGATAACTTGGCTATATTGATTTGCAATTTACAGCGATCAACATCAACATTTAATAAGACCGGAACTCTTTTGGACAAGGCAACATGTTTCGGTTTTCCCACTGCCCCATCGATGACATTCACTTACTGGTATTTAACTAATTCAAATCTAAATATGTGAAAGAAAACCACATAAGAACATATAAAATAACGAAAAATTCCGATTATTGTAATTTCAACATATGCATGTCCCCCGCTGCAGATTTGCCTATTCTATCCATACCTCTCCATTCTGTTTTCTTTTACATAAATACTTAATTTAGATAATGCATACGTCTGACATCGAGATAATGCATACACATTTTAAATGTAAATAATGCATACAAAGTAGCCAATGTTATAATGATGACGATTCACACTTATCGTGTTCCATGACGGATACAAGCCATAATTGAGTTGTCCCTGTCCAAAACATTATACATGGTCCTTCGTCACCTGTCATGGGAAAATGAGTAGGGCGTTAAATAGCTGTGGTATAGCATTTAATAAGAAAGAATTAAGCCCTCTTGGGAGGCCTACGTGTCGAAATGTAACCTTTTAAAGGGAAGAATGAAATATTGTAAAGTGATACAACTGAAATACTTAGATGTTTGGGCACGCCAATCATTTTGTTGATTTTAATGATATCTGCAGAATTCAACGAATTGTCGTCGGAGAGTACATATTTGAGTCATTGGGATGGCATGCTCTGAATAGATTGCACTATACATAGGCAGAAGACCGGGATAGTGAGATAGCAGTGCAGTGTGGGTTAGAGTGCATGGCGCGTGCATAAGGCGAGGAGTGAGAGAGGTGCCTGAGAGATCAAGAGGTGTGTGTGTGTGTGTGAGAGAGAGAGAGAGAGAGAAAGAGAGAGAGAGAGAGAGAGAAATGGGAGGGGGTTAGGCATATGTAAGTGCACGTTTATTTTTCAATCGCACCAAATAACTTGCCCTGCACTTTCAAAACAACACACGCATCCTATCAGCTGACAGTTTAGTTGACAGTTTACACGTGTGAAACGAATAATGGGCACCCATGTATGTTCTCCCTCTTAATGCAACTCCATTGATTAGTCTCTGTAAAACACGTCACAAACTAATCACCAGTGATAATTCATAAATATTGTATCAACAACTACAAATCTAGAATCACAAGGAGATTGGCTCCCAAGTTCGAAACCAGCCTATATCACAACCGGCGGTGATTAGGAGTCCCATAGGGCGGCGCACAATTGGCCCAGCGTCGTCCGAGTTTGCCCGGTGTAGGCCGTCATTGTAAATAAGAATTTGTTCTTAACTGACTTGCCTAGTTAAATAAAGGTTCAATTAAATGTACAAAATAAATAAATTGGCGACCATATTAAACGGGCTTGTTTTTCAAAGAGCCATGGCGTGATGACAATTACAGGGACAATGTGCGATATGTTGGCTGTATGCATTCTAGTTGAGCGCCACCCATGCTAAATAAAGGGTTACAGTGTCTCTATCATCATATAGGATACAGGCTGTATGCATTCTAGTTGAGCGCCACCCATGCTAAATAAAGGGTTACAGTGTCTCTATCATCATATAGGATACAGGCTGTATGCAGTCTAGTTGAGCGCCACCCATGCTAAATAAAGGGTTACAGTGTCTCTATCATCATATAGGATACAGGCTGTATGCAGTCTAGTCGAGCGCCACCCATGCTAAATAAAGGGTTACAGTGTCTCTATCATCATATAGGATACAGGCTGTATGCATTCTAGTTGAGCGCCACCCATGCTAAATAAAGGGTTACAGTGTCTCGCGTTCGATTTCTGACCTTGTCTTTCCTCTAATTCCAGATCTCAGTCGCGTCTTTGAAGGCAGACACTTGGTGTAAATGTACAGTTAAAATATTCTATTCGCAGCTCCCCAGGCGGAGCTCAGACAGTCCCCGGCTTCATTAAAATTTCATCAGCATCCCTGTGAAAGGGGGGAAATGTTCAGGGGAAAGGAGAAAAATAAAACAGAAGGCCTAATTATAACAAAGGGAAACACTGCTGCCTTTTCTTTTTGAATGTAGCAACCAGAGTGTATTGGTGCCAACACTCAATGTATAGAACAGAAGCAACATAGCCTATTGGAAGGCCTGTGTGAGGGGCTGTGTTGCTTTAATATAAACTGCTTGGCTTATTATAAGAATATTAGATTGTGTGTGTGTGTGTGTATGTGTGTGTGTATGTGTGTGTGTGTGTGTGTGTGTGTGTGTGTGTGTGTGTGTGTGTGTGTGTGTGTGTGTGTGTGTGTGTGTGTGTGTGTGTGTGTGTGTGTGTGTGTGTGTGTGTGTGTGTGTGTGTGTGTGTGTGTGTGTGTGTGTGTGTGTGTGTGTGTGTGTGTGTGTGTGTGGATAGTGCTGCCTGGATTGATTCGCTAGCAAATAATCCCCCCAAAATGTTTCGCACCTTTATGTGGGAAAGTTAAATAGGGGAGTAGTCTGTGTAGCTGTGGAGGGAGCTGCCATATTTCCAGTGTGCAGTCAGTGCACTGAACACACGCTGGGCTCGTGTCAAGCAGCGAGACTCACTGCATTAAGTTAATTTCAATTCCCGATGAGACTCTCGCTGTAGCCCTCCCTGACCAACGCTGAGTAATTAACAGCGATAGCTAATGAATACTTAGTCCTATACGTCTCGCTCGCTCTTCATAATTATCTGCTTTTCATAATTCGATGTGTAATTTAATAATTCGCTCTTATTAGCGTATTAAGTGGATGGATCATTTAGGGGGAATTAGAACCGCTCACCAGGAGCATCTTTTAATTGATGAAACATCAAGACTGTCTCGTTAATAACGTCTTGTTTTGATATTATTAATCAATTGCTGAAATCGTGGTGTTTTAAGCCGCTTTGATTTTGTGTTTAAGCCTTTTGTACATTTAAGAGACGTGGAAAAATGTTATGTTTTTATCTTGGAGCAAATGGTTCTATGATGGAATTACAATAAAATAACTATTTATTTATTGTTTCACTAATTGATATAGCCGGTCAAGGTACTTCTCTGTTTAGAAATGAATAAATATATTCTGCCATAGCCTTGCGGGCCATTCCAAAGATGACCGAAACACAGCCATAGGCCTAGTTATAACTCTGACGTCATCATGTGGTCATTTCAGGGAGGTCGGCTGGCAAGCCAAGGAATTAAGTTTTTTGTTTTTTTAGAAATGTTGAGATGCCAAAGTTATAGACACAAAGTAGCCTAATAAGGAGGTGTCCCAATCATATTTTCACCAACTAGACTATACACCAACTCTGTTGATTTTGGTGTGTAGCCTAATGTTGTTGCCGGATAATGCACTTTCGGTTGCACAGCAAGAAAAGGTGGAACTTTGCATATCAAATGGGTACTGAATCCCTTTCCTAATGAATTGATGGATTGCACTAATAAGAAATGTTTCATTTGCAGCATTTATTTGTATTATAATGTTTATTATTACAGCCTAACCTACACTGCATTCACCCTCACTTACAACTTATAATCAAATCAGATGTATCAAAAATAATCACATGCAAATACCAATCTGCTGCTATAAATACTCTCTTTAAAATGTGGAGGACAGATTTCAGAAGTGCAAATCGGAGGTGGCTGTGGCTCCCCTCTACTCTCATCTCTCACTCAAGTAGCATGGGAGCTAACCATGGTGCTGAAAACCCTACAGAACGTTCTAACGTTCCAAGCAGCCAGTCAGCCAGCCATGCAGGTCATGTCAATATTGGATTAAGCTCATGTCAAATTGACGTAATTTTTTTTTTTGTTGTTGTTGCATTTTAGGCTAATCCTAACCCTCATCCTTTTCCTAACCTTAACCTGCTGCGTAAGTTCCTCTAACCTGTTATGTGAAAAGTCAATTTTGACATGAGCACTCTATGTAGTCAAAACCAGCCATGCAGCCAAGCCCCCATCGGCCTGACATGAACGGTGCTTCAAAAATGACACCCTATTCAAAATGTTGATTTTTTTTCATCTAGCCTGAACCCCGCGCGCAAACCAAGGTGTAGCCTAGCCTGCTTCAAAGCCATATCATGCCTCGCGCCGGAGCAGTGTTTGACTGTGTATTTAAATAGAGACGGGCACATTGGCAGGCGAGGCTGTTTTTCTGGCGGGCTGACATCTGGCAGGGCTGCGCTCGAGGGACCGATCCAGTTCTCTATAGACTCCATGATTAGACTCTAATAGAATATTAGCATTTGTTCTCAGGTAGGCTAGCGCGAGCTGCAAGAGCGAGCTGGCAGCCAGTCAGTAAAAAAAAGCACGTGTCTTTTTTACACCGCATGGTGGAACAGTAATGGTCTTTTTCTGGAATTTGTTGAGAAATTGGATATGTAAAAATGTAATCTATTGATGCTAGATGGTCTATCTTTGCACCTGTCAATATAAAAGACAGATTTAGCTACAACATAAATACTTTAATGATATAGGCCTACCTCTAAGGATGATTATTGTATTAATGCTTGTAGGAAAATATTTCTCAATACAATTTAGTCTTTAAATTAGACTGACCATGAATAGCAATATTCAGATGCAGAATAAAAGTATTTCGCTCCTTCCAGGAATTGGGCCTACACAAATACACTCATTCAAAACGTCCAATAAAATGTTAAAATTTGTTCTTTAATGAAACACATATTGCAATTCAATTATTAAATAACTTAAAGACACATTAATGTAATAAATAAATACAAAAATAATTCGACCAGGAATCCAAAAGCAACAGACATTACAGAAATAAGGTACCTCAGCTAAAACAGCAATACAGCAAAACCTGTACGGATATAATTATGTGCGACTGGTTCCAATGAAATATTTACATTTTGCACGTATACTTCCATGAAACGGTTCTTTTCTCAATAAGAAAACATTACGAAACAAGGTGAATTTAACAAGCAAAGACTTCATAATGATGCGCATATTTATACATATAAATACCCAGAAAAAAAAACATACATAAAAATAATTTAAAAAGAGAATACTATCGCATATCTCTCTCGATTGTACCATCTCGAACGTTTAGCAGAAACGAAATGAAATTCGTGACTATAGGTCTAGATTTCCCTATACGAAAACACGTTTTACTTGCTGTCAGAATTAGATTTTCTCAAGCAAAACGAGGGAGGAGGAGGAAGAGGAGGGGGAATCCCGATAAATATATAATGATGTAAACATGGCCTCATCTAATAAATAGTTCATAAGAAACAGACCCACGTTGGCTTGCAAAAACAAACGTAGGCCTGTTGCAACCGGTAGTAAAACAATCATATTTGCCAATTGTAAACCCCAATCAAATGCATACATTTAATACACTATTTCCATAGGCCAATCTACAGCCAGAGAGATGTTTATGCCATAAAAAAAAACAACCCCTACACCAGCTACATTTTATAACCAGTGTTGCTCGTTTAGGGCCTAAACTATGGGTTCTATATTTTACCCCTTTCCTTCATCTTTCAGCTTTTCATCACACTTTCAAATTAAACAGGTGGAATTAATTACATGGGACACAAAATGAAGGTCACGTGACCGCTAAATTAATAATTTACACGGGGTTGTTTGGCAGTACTCTAATAATAGCATCCAAGACCCAGCAAGCGCCTACTGTATTGCCCTATTTCCCTTCGTGGACCCGGAATTAATGCCAGACTGCATCGTCATAATAATAAACTCACTTGGAAAATGTAGCCTTACGACAAAAATATAAACACACCATTACTAGGCCAATAGGCGCCGACCAAGTGCTGTGTTAAAATACTGTTGGCCTATCTTCCCATGTTCAATAATTGTTATTTTCAGTACGTTCACTATTGTAGGCTATGATACATTAACCAATATCATCAACCAAAAGATACGTGTGATTAAAGCCTGTAATACTTCATTGACATAAAAGGGTGAATAGTAGTAGGTCTAAGTGGAGAAAAAACAGAGGTCTTACTTGCTCTGTTCAAATGCTCCTGTACATGACTCCACATCCCTTCTGTTGCGAATAAGACGTAGCAGCAGTAGTGGTTCGAGCTTTCAGTCATTTTGAATGTATATTAATTATTCGGGTTGTTCAAAGCACAAGTCATTGATGATTGGAAAAGTGTGTGATAAGAAATATAATACAAATCGTCTCTAAACAATGTCCAGTCTCTCAACGTTGGTTGATGTTGTTTTTTTTAGAGCGAGTGTTCAGAGTCAGACGCATGCAGAATATTTCATTCGTTTCTGTTTTTGCCGTTGGTTGCAAAACCAGACCCGCACCACGTTCTTTTTGAGGTCCAGTTTCTCTGCGATAGCAGCGATTTTCTCTGAGGAAGGACGTGGCTGAATGGCGAAGTAAGCTTCCAGGGATCTCTTTTCCGGTGCTGCTATCGACGTGCGCTTCCTCTTCTTCTCTCCGCCATTATATAGCTCGGGTTTGTTGAGTTTCTCCCGGTGTGATTTCTCGGCTTCTTCCAGCCATGCCTGTAGAATGGGCTTCAAAGCTATCATGTTGTTGTGGGAGAGGGTGAGGGACTCGAATCGGCAGATGGTACTTTGGCTGAGGGAGCCCACGCCAGGAATCTTCAGGTTGGCCAAGGCTCCCCCTACATCCGCCTGGGTCACGCCGAGTTTGATCCGTCTCTGTTTAAACCTCTCAGCGAAGGCTTCTAAGTCCCTGGGATCGGCGTCCACGTCGCTCATGCAACCCATGTGGGATGGTAGCCCGTGGGCATGAGCCATGTTGAGGGCTGCCTGGTGCATGTGGTTCATGCCCGCCATGTGGGCAGGGTGCGCAGTCGCGGAGCCGTCTGGCCCTGCCATGGAGCCGAGAGACAGTCCTGGTGTGATGTGGTCCAGCAGGTCGCCCTCCAGCGCCTGGTGGGGTTGGTGGTGGTGGTGATGGTGGTGGTGGTGGTGGTGACCGTGGCCGGAAAGGGCGGACGGGTGAGAAATAGGCACCGAGGAAGAAGACGACGAGGAGGTGCAGGGGAGAGTGTTCATGGTGTGGTAGGTCGCGTCCGGCTTGAAGGGACTGTGGTGTGGAGGGTGGTGGTGGCTCTTGGTCTGCGAGACAATATCCACCGCCGCCAGAGCTTCAGCGCGGGCCAACAAACTCTCATCCAAGCCTCCGAATATATTGCTCTGCAATTGCAAATAGAATGTACACATAACGGTCAGCAGGGAATTCTCACTCCACTCCACGGTTTAAAACATTTCCAGAATGAGATGAGAGAAGAAAAAAAATCAGAAAAAGAACACACAAAACAAGACACATGCAGCATCCCAGGTCATAAAAATTAATACGAAAGGCAAACTCGACTGAATACATAAGTTGGGGAGAGGAAGAAAAAAATGGAGGTGTTGGGTGATTTGCTGTGCAGACATGAAAAAAACATCAAGCAAAAAAAGTGGGCTGTCAAAATGTGCCTTTAAGCGGTAATTATGCAGAATACGTACCGGTGGTGTTGGGAGACATCCTCGGCGCATCGCCTCCGAGTTGCCTCCGCCGCTGCTGATGATGGTGCTACTGTGACGGGAAGACGAGCACGAAGAGGGCGCATTCGAAGTCAATGTGGAGGATGAGGAGGAATGCAAGGAATATTTGGGCTCGGGCAAGCTGGCGTGGGCCATGGCGAATGCCTGCTTGCTGTTCAGAGACATCATCATCATGTTTGCAGGCGTCCGAGTCTCGGCAAGTTCCTTTTAATAAGTTAAGACTCCGCCTCTTCGATTGGAGTTGAAGCAGTAATGTTGCTTCTCCGGAAATCTAAAGGCACTGTCTTATATACTGTGACTGTAGCTGCTACAAAATGGAAAGATGATCATCCAATTCTTTAGTTGTTGGCGCATCTATTTTTACCTAGCCCTGTGTGTGGAGTTATGGCCGCTGGAGAGGAGATGTCGCACGCGCCATGCAATCGAACGTTGCCTGCGCCCTCGGTTACCTCTTCCGCTACGGGCTGTGGCGCGATGGCTCAAAAATAATGTTAATGTTATTCGTTCGTTCTTTCTTTAAATTTCGTCCTTCAATAGTCTTATTTTGGACGCTGTTGACGTTTTGGAGAGCTCCTCCAAGATTATGCAACGAAAAACTAATAGTAGAAAAAAAGTAGTTATCTCTCCTCCTGGTACGGATTTCCAAAATACAACCGCGCGTAAAAAGATTGTCTCATTCGTTTACCTTTGTTTCTGCAAAGTTTCCGTTTCACAATTCACTGTAATTAAGAGATAACCGTGACTGTCTCGATAGCTCGACTACGTTCAATGCTGCGGGGACTCGATCTACCTCTGCTCTGAGGCGAAGGGCAGGCTGTGTCTCTCTCTCTCTCTCTGCGCCTCTCTTTCACACACTCTCTCTCTTGCTCGCTCTTTCGTTCTCTATCTCCCCCCTCTCTCTCTCTCACGCGCCCCCTCTCCTCTTACACTCTCTCGGCTGTACCTGAAAAACCTTTCATGATTTATTATTCTTCATTAGCCACTCCGCCGCTGGGGACTCTGCGCATGGGCAGTCTGCGACAAGGCATTCATTTCAAACAGCTCTCCAGCCAGCATCGTATCCTTCTTCCGTCGAATTTATTTTGGATCCGCATGGAAAGAGAAAAAATAAACCAAATATAGTCGAGCCATTTCAACTCTTATTTCTATATTGGGCAGTTTCATTCAAAAAAAATGTAAAAGTGGAGTTCACTTTAAAGATAGGAATTAGGCAATATAGGAGGTCATATAGGAAAGCCCTTCTAGGGATGGATATGAGGAAAGTACCATGGACAGCTCCATCAAGCGCCAACCTTGTTGGAGCGAGATACATCAAAGTTAAACATTTAATTATGGCAGCATAGGCAAATTGAAGACAGGGGGAACATCTTTAAACAAATTAGGGGTGGGGGGGAAAGGGTAGGATTATTAGGTTTAAAATTAATTTAGGGCTATGTGAAACAGCTTTTCAATAAGTGACCTGGTCGCGCGTTATCTTGTTTATGTGCGTAATTCACCTTGATGAATTTATTAGTTTGGAGATTAGCTATGGAAATAATCAATAGACGAGCTATATGAGTTAACTCGACAGTCATATTGTGAATTTTATGTCACTGATGCACGGAGGAGCGTCGTGTGTGAAATATTTGATCAATGACAGTGGAAAGTGGATTTTTTAAAAGTCTTTAGGGTTTAATTGCAAACCCAATACAATTATATACTTGTCGCAGCGGGCTATTATCATATCTTTATACTAATTAGGCTACTTCATCAGTGATATAATTAAAAACCTTTAATCATATTCTAATTAACAAGGCTTGTCTAATTTGTTTAATCTGTTGAAGTCCATTGGATGGGCTAATTGATATAAGATGGTGATTGAATACCCATATGGAAAACCGAACTGTAAGGGCTATACCTAAAATGTTTTCACAGAACCTGGAATCTGTCTGCAGATATAGCAATTGGTCACCGGTTACAAAGTCACACCTCTGAGTGTATTTTGGTTATAGTAGTGTGATGATCATTGAGCTTGGAAATAAGAATTTAATTGAAGTTGGGAGGGAAAAAGATTGTGTTGAACGGTAGTTGTGGGCTAAATAGTTGGCACTCCTGTTTTTCATTTTTTTCTAATTTGAAATGCTATTACACCAATTGATGTAACCTCTCTATCAGTATCTGTGAATAAACGACTATCTGATTCTCAGTTCATAAAAACAGCTACAGTACTATAGTATAGCCAACGCTACTTCTTGCTATTGCATTGTAAAGAATCATATTATATCCAGACAATGTGTTTTTACTGTAAGGGAATGCCTTCATATTGGAAAAACTGGAGAGCCAGAACCTCAATAAGCCCTCAAATTATCCTCGCATAACCAACAACATATAATAACTAAGATTCCCATCTCTGATAATATGCTGTGATCAATTTTAGTGCACCGCCTATGCTGAAGTCAATAAAGCAAGTTAACGCTGAGAGGACAGATGTTGGCCCATGAATATAGCATGCAAAAACCCCGCTGCACGCTCTGCTACAGACAATAACGCGAAGCAGCACTTGTCTCGAGCACACACAACACAATGGCTCTCTTTGTTAGCGCACTAGTTGTCAGTGCCTTTTCGGTAAGATTTTGATCCAAATAGACGTTTAATATGTCCCCCGGCTGCAACAAAGCTGTTGGTGATAGTGCACAAGCACTTTACATCGCGAGAGCCACCCGGCAGGCGGTTTGCCTATCAAGTGGGACGACAGGCGCGCTGAAGCCAACCCTCGCGCCCGCGCCCTGAGACATCAAGGGGCAATCAGTGTCTCCTCACATATAGCGACGGACTGATTTATGATGAAACTTTAACGAAATCATTTATATTTCACCACCTCTAAATCGGTGTATGAAATTTTCATCCACAATAAAAAAAATAAAAAAAAGTAAGCTAGTATATCTTAAGTCAAATAAATCAATTTTGCTGTACACCCAAGCAATTGACTTTGAAGTGCGTTTTCTCCTTTGACAGTGTTCAATAGACTACAATATTAATCGAAGTTATGTAGGCCTAGTTCTAATGCGCTCGTGTACGGTGCCTCTAGGCCTGAAGGAGGATATCTCAAATCTTACAAACCTAACTACTACAACGCATGAAAAATAGTTAGTGAAATTATGTTTAATGAAAAATTGCAATTTGTCCTGGAAAATGGAACGTTGCCTTATTGCATTGATTGCATGGTAGAATACGATTAGATATTTAGTTATTAGGGAAAATACTAGCAGATATCTCACTGTAGGCCTGTCTACCTTGCTGTTCCAATATGTGTTCAAATTACACTCCATTGCATTATAAAAACATAAGTAAGCATTATAGACTACGTTATTTTACATTTGGCAGAAACAACAAAATACAGTCCAGTAAGTTATTCAATGATTTGACTACAAATGAATTAATAACTAATTACTATTCATTAATAATTAATCAATGTAAGATGACTTATCATCCATATGACTGGCTGACTTCAACATACAATATTACACCTCAATGCGCCCATTATGTCGAAGGTGTTGTGTCTCAATTCGTATCAGTCTACAGCGACTTAGTGGAAAAACACGGCAGAATGTTCCTTACTCATCAAAAGATATGCCTGAACACTGGCAGGTTTATTTTCTCTTAAAAACAGAAGTTCTCTGAGGAATTCCGAATCAAAACCGGGCTTCACCGGAGCTTTATAACATACAAATAAAAAAACACCTAAATAAAATAAAATACAAAGAGTGAAAGCGTAATAGTAGCAGCTAGGGCTTGATATAACTCAGGTGACTTGTTTGTTCTTTTTCTCTTTTAGCGCTTACTACTGTACTTATTCGGAATCAAGGTACGCTGCAGAGAGAGGTGCAGAGCATGTATGTTTTACTTTACACAAAGACAGACACACTCCTCTCCTCCACTCAGTCTCCCTCAGGAGCTCTCCACGTTAACAATCCCAATTACACCGGGATCACCAGAGACTGCTGTTTTTATTACACTACCGCTCCTTTGTGGCTTCCTCCGCCAACAAGGTATAACTGCTGCTAGCTCAGAACAGAACTGAGACACTCCGTGATAGAGAGGAGAGGAGGGCGAGAAGGGCGGAGAGGAGAGGAGGAGAGAAATGAACACAGACAATGCTCTGACTGCACCCACCACGAGCAGAGGAAGAGAGTAGAGGATGGAGGATGAAGTCTCTTGACTGCTGGAGGTGGTGATGCCTTTATTCACGCACACAGCTTCCCCCTCCTTCTCACGTTCTGATCTCGGGAGTTCTTTACATGTAGGAGCAGAAGGTCAACGCTTGTTAGGAGAACATCTACGGAGAAATGTGGATTTAAAACACACACACACACAAAGAGGTGTGTTTCTACATTCTCCACCACCACATCACTTCTTTATTTATTCATCTGTTTTAACCTGGGAGACGTGACAGGTTCCAGCTGCAGCAACACTGTCTTTAATACAATACCTTGTTCAACGCACAGACCGAAAAAGAATAGCTAGGAATTACTTAAGTGTCACTTAGCTCTTTTCAACAGCAGTGATCCCCCAACACTGACATAATGCAACTTGTGATTTAAGAAAGAAAAAACAGCTGTTGCTTGAATTACTGCTCAACTGCAATACAAAACCCCTTGATCCTTTTCCATTTCATCTTGTGTCAAGGACTAAAAATAGCATTTAAAGTGAGTGCAGGGATGTATTATCATGTGGTGTGTTGGATAGTTCTTAAACAGAACTACTGGTTTGTCTGTAGCAATTCACTTGAGGCGAGGTGTTACACCAAAACGCCTTCATAACACTATCATGGCACTGACAAGGCATTAGGAGTCATACGTGAACTGTGATCCGGGTCACATGCATCCATGTAACTGAGTTTTTATCCAACCCGACTCATCTGCATGAGCTAACTAAAGATCACATTAGTCCACTCTTGGGCTCCTGGGAGCTAATATGGTCACTTGTATACTTCATCACCCTGAAGGAAACACCTATCGCTCAAATATCTCCACATCAGATCTCCTTCCACATCTCTATATCCTTTGTTTATATAATGTAATAATATCCCTCCACCCCTACAGTATGGCAGCCAGGCTACAACACCATGCAACCTGTTCTAAGAGGGGGCAGAACCCTGAGCCGCGACTGATTAGAGCCCGAGAAAGTGAGGTGAGCCGTGAGGTCAGCAAAACAAATAACACCACCACCAATTTTCCCATGACAGACTGGAGGCCATGGCACGCAGTCTGGTCCTTCGGGGGTAAGGCCGGGATCCTGAGCAGTAGCGACCACACACACACACACACACACAAAGAGGGCTGCAGGGCAGCGGAGGATAAGGTCAGGCCTCATAATGATGTCACATACCTCTAGGTCCTCCAGATCAATATTGAGAGCTCCCCACTGCACCTGTCAACCAGCCAGTCAAATAATGCACGGGCCCAAAGAAATCACAGTCCCTTTGAAATGGTCTCTTTTGATAATATGAGATTGAGAAACTTCCCCGGCACCACCAACCCCCCTTTTCGCACTGTTTTGCAACTTAGAAATATGGTCAATACACAGCCAGGTCTCCCATGATACAAGTCAGTATTCCACCTCCATCAATGTCTGAGGATGTTGGGAGATTACGTGGAAACCGGCCACTAGGGGCAAGTTTTTGCCTTCAAATAGGTTTCGGTTTTGCTAGGGCGTTGTGGAGGGAAGGTGGATGGGTTTATGCATATACCTCTGATTCCCAAATGTTGCAAGTTTGAATCCAGTGATATAAAGTTGTTTAAGAGATTTTTGTTTTAAGCCCATGCCAAACCTTTAACCTTATGTAAACCATTCAGAGTTGATGGCTAACCTTAACATTTCGGAGTTAATGCCGCAACTTAACCCTGACCTTAAAAATTCGGAGTTCATGTCTAAACTTAACCTTAAACAATTCTAAATTGGGGTTTTTTGCAACAATTTTGATGTTTGAGAAAAACATGGAAGAACGTCTAATTCTGACATGAGACTTTGTGAGAGCTAGTCACAATATAGTAGACCACAGTTGGGTTAGCTATACAGTTCGTAATTTAGCAACAATGTAGGGTGGACATGGGCTCACATATTAATTGTGGTAGTGAAAAGATAATAAAATCATATCAAATCACATAACATAGAGTACAAACAATCTCACAATACAATGAGTTTGAGCACGAGAGTCCTCTTCCTCATAAAAACGGTTGCTTCAACGGTATCTACATAGCCTCACATCACACAACAACATACATGACGATAAAGAAGGCTTCTCTTGAGCGAAACTTCTCCTCAGCTGCTGTGACTGTAAATAATGTGTAGGGTGTCAGATGTTTTACTTGTGATTAGGGTCAGAGCCGGATGAAATCAGGATGATTGCACAATCTCTGTCCAACCTGGTTCAACGTCTCCACTATACCTCTCTCATTAGTTTGACTGTCCCGTGCAGCACTGGGTAATACACGCGGTTGTCTAATGGTTGATGATAATTTACCCTCATTTCCTCCTTTCTTCTGCACAAAGATTTCCCCCCTACTCTGATGGCGCATGTCACGATCTCATCCGACAAAATTAAAAAGCTCTCTGCTGGTACACTGTCACACAGCGCTACCTCCGCTCGCCTCATCAGCTATAATTATCTTTGTACCTCATCCAATCTGCCGCGCTACGCTACAGATGCCAAACACCATATTTAAAGGGTACACACACTGCTGCAGCGAGCCGTGCACCTGACTGTGTGCGTGTGACACAGTTAATTGAGCGCCTAACACGAGGGAAACTCCCGATAGAGTTTGACTGTTTTGTTTTCCATCACAGTGATCATGCGTCCCATATATTAAAACGTGTCTTCATCTGCCTGAAAGAGTGAAATATAATTGGATCAGGGTGAGGGTCAGGATGACAAAACAGAAGCACTCCTCACAGATCAGACAACTTAAAATGACGGATTCTGTTCTCACGTCTGCGGATTAGGGCCTGTATTCACAAACGCCACATAATACAGGCAGCCCAATTCTGATTTTTTTTTTCTTCACTAATTGGTCTTTTGACCAATCAGATTAGAACTTTAGTGAGACCAATTAGTGAAAGAAATGACCAGATTGGCTGCCATGTAAAGCAACCAAAGAGTCTCAGAGTAGAAGTGCAGACATAGGATCAGTTTTGTATTTTAGATCATAATTAATACAATTATATGGACACAGGGAGGACCTGATCCTAGAACAGCACTTGTACTCTGGGACACTGTTGTTTTGATAATAATGTTGATTTTATAGTGACATCATTAGCTCTAATAGAGGTACAAACATAGTTTAAACTTCAACACCTTATCCTCATCAGACTCCAAGATAAACCAGGCTAAAGCACCACTGGCACCATTTAGACATGGTGTCCCTCCAATTTCATACTTCAGTCAATGAAAATGAATCATCTTAGCAGCTAGAGGAGAGGACCTCAGTAGACCAACAAATACTGTTGAGCTCGTAGAGTTGATATTCCTCCGCTACTCGATGTGATCTGTGTTTTTATCGGTTTAACATGTGATCTGTCTACTTAACCCCAGAGAAGATATGGTTTTGTCTGAACTGAGAATCACGCTATATAGCGTTATTGAATGAATTCTCGTTTCTGATTGGCTAGAAGGGCATTCTAGAATGGACATTAAAACCAGATAACTGGACAGTTGGAAAATATATCGGGACACCTTGCAATCATCATAATATATCCTTTGTTATCCTGATTATAACCAACCTCAATGATGTTGCTGTTTGATTCATGGTCTTCCTCTTTCTAAAGGTCCTCATCATCAGACTCATCAATGATCAGATCATTAGACCGGGCAACACAATGATAGCTAAGTTGTTTTAAAATTGACCTCTCATTAAGTGCTTATATAACTCTTAAAACATAATAGATATCCACACAACAGGTCTGTATTTATAGTCCAAATATTTCTAATGGCAGTCTCTCTCTTTTCAGTGGGGATTATCTTTGTTCTTTGAAATTGTAATTTCAGTCAGGGCTAGTAGCTAATTAGCAAGCCCTTGAACCCGGACATTCATAGTATGATCGTGTATGGATTTGCCCTCTTTTGACATAGCCATGCCATATGGAGCGGGTATTGTAAAACGGTAATTAGCTTAAACAGTTTTCGAAAGAAAAAGATTCATGATGTATTTGAATCAGTCCTAAGTAAAAAATCTGGAATTTCACTCACACCTGTAACGTAAGCATTCAAAGAAAATATCCTTGTTTATATAAGGTAAATCTGTTTTCAACATTTTAATTGGATGTATTTACTTTTATTTAATTGAAGCAGTGTCCAAGAAAAGTTTATTCCAAACTACCCAGGATACACCACTAATTTCTTCACTGTGGAAATCCTGAACCTTTTCTTCTTGAGGATCCTTTCTCTTTTTTTTGTTTGGTCATGTGACTGCCGAGAAGGCTACCTTCATTAGCCTGAGCATGGTAACGCCGTACTAGTTTGTCCACCGCCCATCGGTCCCCGTCTTCGACCACAGGCGTTCATTAGAGGCAATCAGAGGCCCCGTCGCCGAGCACACCGATTATCGAGCATGGCACTTTACCTGCTGACTTTGTGTGTATAACTTTATAATTTATTCGGGGTGCCCTGCACTATTGACACAAAACGTGGCAGGCTGATCAAAGGGAGCCGTTCAGCAGGTTGGACAGGGCAACGAAGACAGGGTCTGTAGCACTAATAATCTTCAAACGCTTTCCCCCTATTTCACTGGGAGCTATGCAGCGATGCAGCAACTCCCCAGCAAGTCCCCCTATCGTTCCTCCTCCACCGAGGTAATTGTGCCTGGCTGGTTGGGTGACAGGTGTCAAGTGTCCCCTCCTCACCTCATTCATCACGCTAAGCAGAGAGGAAAATCCTCTTCACCTGCAAGCCTCTTCAATCTGACTTACTCATCGTTAGATTTGTAACCTTTGGTGTTTGAGCAGAGTGGTACCGTGTATGTGTGTGTGTGTGTGTGTGTGTGTATGCCATATGCTGCCATGCTATAGCACCGTGTGGAATCCCTGTTGGAAATCAATGTTCAGCCTTTCGGTTGCTCTCTGAATGAGGTCAGTTCAACCATGTCAGTCCCCTGATGAAATAGGGAAATATGCTAGAGAGCATGCATTAACCTAGCCGAGTTATACAGCAAGTTCCCAAATGCTGTGCTACAGCTAGTGAAGCTTTGAAGCTCCAGCTCTGTATATGCTGAGTTAATCACAGCTGGTGAGAGGTTGATGACTGGGTGAACATCCAGAGTGATGTCCAATGGTGGGGTTGTCACGGCAGCATTGGCATTCATGGGGGGGTTACCACGGTGCCACTGGCATGCAGGCCAATCAGGGCCTGGCACAGTGGCCAGGTAACCTCTGACCCCTAAGAGGACGCTAGGAGACGTGGAAGGGAAGCTCAGCCAGAGAGCGAAAGAGAGAGGGGAGAACACGGAGAGAGAAGGGGGAGAGAGTGCGAGACAACGGTGGAGTGAGAGAGCAAGAGGGATGGAGAGAGAGAGAGAGAGAGAGAGAGAGAGAGACCACACCCTCCTCACAGTGAGTGCCTGCCTAAGCAGAACCCCATAGGGACCTGCCATAGACACGGCTCTCACATACACCCCAGTCATTAATTCCTGCTCTGCATCTCCACACCATGTAATATTCATAGGTCACTGCAGCTTTGTATTCACAAATGGAAAAGCAGAGAGGGGAAATAAAGGAGAAATATACGATACCTCCATCAATGCTGCGAACAGGGTTCAGCTTGTCGTAAACTGTTTTTTTTTTGTCTAAGCCAGTGCTTAGGCAGCAATCTTTTCCTTTGGCGTTTCGTAAGGGAAGATTCAAGTGTTAAGATTCTTAGAGACAACGCTGGTAGATAATTTAACCACTCTAGTGTGAAATAGGCTAACTATGCCGAGAGATATTATGACTGTGGTGCATTTTGATTGAGAAGTGAGTATTACCCCAAAATTGCACGTTATAAAGTGGAATATTGAAAAATCTGCCAACTGATTTTGTGATTGAATTATGTCGGATTCGGAGCATCTGAATGTCCTCACGTTCAAAACACCTCACTCTATGCTAATTCACATCTATACTCTAAATCCTCAGAAGATTCAGAATAATGAATTTGAGGGGTTACTAGTCTTCAAATGTGGCAGATCACTCAGAGCACCTGCCCCTTTTGCCCTCCTAAAGTGCCCTCGCAGCTCGTGGATTAAAAAAATAACTTTTATATTTTCTTTTAGTATTTTAAATGTATCATTACGAATTTCACATCAAACTAGCAAATTTCGTGAGCTCTTCAATCTCTGGCTTGTGTGCCGTGGCTACGGGAGTGCCTGGCGGGGAGACTTGAATACTGGTAGGAGGCTACTTTTGAGTTGGATCTGTCATGTGTTTCTCTCACTGTTAGGGACACAGAATGGGGGAATTCGACTGCTTGTTAGTAAGAGGCAGATGTCAGCAGCAGAAAAAAACTCAAATCTAGTAAAAACGTGTTTGTTTTGACAGAATAGCTAACTAGCTAGCTGTCAGATTTACATAATTCTCTATGATCAGCTGATAGCCACTCTTTTTCTCGATGTCAATAATCTCTCGTCATCTCTAGGCAGGGCCGGCCCTGGGCATAAGCGATATAAGGGGTCGCTTAGGGCCCCCAGCCTCTAGCGGGCCCCCAAACCCCCCAATTTGCTTTAAAATCACAACATTTTCTCTATGCCTCATGGCAAAATGGAGAGAATTACAGGAAATTAATCTAATCTCTGTACCATCAAGAGGGGGACCATCAAAAGTTTTACCTGCGAAGTGGGGGGCCCGAAAACCAAATCTCACTTAGGGCCTCCAAATAGCTAGGGTCGGCCCTGTCTCTAGGCCTAGGAGTCAAATAGCTTGCTTACAATTAGTGTTTCAAGTTTCAAATTTTATTGTCAAGTACTGTGAAATACTGAGTTTCTTGATGTTGCCGAAAATAAATAGGCCTGTAAATATTGACATTTTGGCTACATAGGCAGTTGGTATGTTATGAATTTAGAGTTATGAATTATGACATTAAATATTCCCACCCCCAAAGGTCTGTTTACGGCCCTGCATAAGACCCATGATGCAACGGGTGTGAACCGATCTCCAAACGCAAGGCCCCCTGTTTTAGATCTGCAGCGGCCTCAGCACCAAGCTCTGTGGAACCCCCGACAGATCGTGGTACACCAGCCCCCCTGTAGAGATTTGAGGACCACTTTGGAACTCTAATCCACTCAAAATGTGCTGATAATTTTCCATGCCAGGACACTCTGTGCCTGGTGTCACAAGAGTGGCCTCCCGGGAACAGATCAGCCAATGATAACAAAGTAGCCAGATGTCTGGCGCTGGCAGGGTCCCAGAAGCTCAGACAGCGGTACGCAGCAGCATGCGCTGTGGGCCGCAGATCAAAGACACCTGAGAATTACTTATGGGCACAAAATATGTGTTGCTTACTCCACAGTTCCCATTAATAACAATCTGGGTAGAATTTGTATTTCTAATTAACAATTTTCTTTCGGTGTAGTGTATAAAGTGCTGTAGGATTTTTCCTCGGTTGCAGCAGAATTGTTTTCCGGCATACGAACGTGAGTCAACAACAGGAAGTCGGATGCAGGCGGCAGCTCCCCCACCTCATCTGAAGGAGCCAGATCAGCTTTTAATGCCCTTCTGAGGCTCCGGAGCGAACACCTCCTGACTCCCCTCCACAAACAAACAAACAGAGCAAGAGTCAGCAAATTGTGCTCATACTATGGTGTGTTATATGGCCTACCTTTGAGATGGAGCATTGTTAGATGTAGCAGAAAAGAGATGCCTCACCTTGAAAACTGTACGTGTTGAAGGATGCAGGCCTGTAGAAACTTCAAGAGTAGTTTGTCACACAGAAGCTGAGTCTGAGGTCATACAGTATATGAATGTATTACGTCCTCTGTATCAATGTCAGAGATATTTCCTTTTTCAAAATGGAGGCAGTATTAGCTCTGTATTTTCCTGAATGTGAAAGGTATACATGAAGGAGTAATAAAGTTAACTAAGTTAATTAAATGAATATTCCTAAGTTATGAGACTGACATGTTTATTTTTTTACTCTCTTTAGAATTTAGTTTTGAAGTCTTGGACTATTTTTCCACCGCGGTTGTTTGTGTTATTCATACTGACGCTGAGAACTATCGCTGCCGTTCCATGTTTTTGTGGCTGTTTTCTCCTGGAGGGCCTGCACTTCTTTTAAGGAGTTACTCCATTTATTCCATCATATGTGTTATGTTTAATACACAAATATTTAGAATAGACCCTCGGCTTTAAACTGAGTTGAAAATAGGAATAGTTAAGAAAGCTTGCTGCCTTGGGAAAGCATTTGTTGCTTCTCTCTGCTTGCTTCACGGATAGGAACATATTTCATCTTGGCCCATATGCTCATGCATATTCCAACAGCCTTGCTATGTTCCAGTGCACTTAAAAGTCATTGTTTAATGGCGTTCAACCTATAGATGTCATGCATTTCTATGATGCGTGCCAGTATATCCTTTTTTTTTATGTTTAAGTACAGAAAGCGTTGCGCCATGTTCATATTTGATGGAAAGGAACCGCCCCCTCCACCCAACCTCATTATGTATCAGGAGAGATGAGTGCCGTTGCCAGTGATCCTATGGTTCCATGTTCCTGGTTCATACAAATTCACATATACATTTTCATGATGCCTCTGAATGGGCTGCCTGTGCTGGTTGGGTGTTGGGAGGCCTCAAAGAAAGCCCTCAGTAAGGGTTACTACTTCTACACACATCTCAGAGCCCCCATAGCAAGCCTGTCTATTGATTCAGTTGCCTTTACCTACGGTATACCTTGAATATTTGATAATCCTTTGCACATTCATCATGTAACTGGTGTATACTGTATGCTTGTTACTTTTAGGTGGGGGGATTGATTGGATTGAATACAGGATAAATTGTTAATATATTGTGAATAAAGCCCTGCAGTATTATCTGACTAATTCTTCCTATTTCGGATTTTCTAATCATGTTGGATTGACAAAATACTGTAGTTTGTGAAGAAATGTTTAACTACCCACACAAATCTGAATTCACTTTTCACCTTTCAAAGCGATAGAAGTTAGTCCACCTGAAAGAAACTACGAAAGCTTTTCCATGTGCTTTCAGACTCTACAGCCACACACGCTGTACTGAACAGCCCAGTACCTTACAGACAGAGACTAGGTTACCATAAAATAGGTCATTTCTTCATGTCTTTATCTTCAAATCTAACTTTAAAACAGAAAAAAGGA
>CM042424.1:5865604-5870028 GCA_023634145.1 Thymallus thymallus | reverse complement strand
TTCTTGAAGTGACTGTTTGACAGCGTCGTTGTCGAGCGCTTGTTGTTCAGTGTTTATTTACACTCTGTTGACTCTTTCTGAACACCTGAATGATACCAACAGAGATCATTCGTTCTTCTTAGCGTTCTCTTTGTTAAACTAATGTTCTACAGAAAACAACCGTTTTCTGGAGGTTTTGTCCTATAGGATGATTTCCTAGATATCATCTTCCATTGAGGAACCATAAGAACCCTGAGAACCAATGAGAACCCACCAGTCTATCTTCATTAGGAAGTGGGCGTAGGAACATGACTCGGGTCAACAGAGCCCATCTGTATATCTACCATTCAGACACCGCATCCTCGTCACTCATCCTGTCACCACGGTGACACCGCTGTGTCCACGGTAACCACATAACCACATTAGACGCAGTCAGTGAGTGACCCCTTTCTCACCTGCTGTTCGTTCAGACTGGAGCTGCTTCATTTACTCTCCAAGGCCCAAAATCTAAATGTCATGTTTCAGATGTTAATAGGCTGACTTTAAATGCCAGTATTCCACACTTCTTATCCAGGCGCACACACATCCACAAACGCACACACATCCCCCCGCTCATGCGTATTCTCATAGTGAAAAACGCAGACACAGGTAACTGTAGGATGCCTCAGTAGGTAAGTAGGCCCCTGCCTTGTCTGTCCCTTGTTGTTCCCCACTCTGGCTGACACACCACCGACACCCTAGCCATATCAAAAACAACACAAGGTCCTTTGTTGTCAGGCTCCTCACACAGAAATTGCATATTCATGAGGGTGTATTTAAGCCTGTTTCTGCTAGCATAAGCAAGCATTGTTGTTATCAACTACTAAACTACAGCGTTCTCCTTCTCTTCTCTCTTCTTCTTCTTCTTCTTCTTAGGCCTCTTTGCCACTTATCCCCCTTCTGTGTTTCACGCCGCCGCGACGTTGTGTTGTTTTGATGATGCGTTTCGTTTCGTCCCCGATCTGAATATCTTGGTTTAATAGTGGCTGGGAGGCCTGTGTTATAGATGGGGAGATGAGGCGCTTCCTGTCTGTACAGTAGAGAAGCCGAGAACGTGGTGTAATTCAATTGACATCATTTTTTCGAGGGGCGGCAGTGGTGGTGGTGGGCGAATAGAATTGCTTTGAATTAGCGGGGAGCAGCGCTGCTCAGACCATCGGTGATTCGTTGCTGCCTTGTCTTGCAGGAGTTATGCCGTAGCTTCAGAACAGTTTTTATTCAATCAAGAAAACGTACGGATGCACACACACACACACACACACTCACATACACACAAGTATACACAAAGACCGCACACACACATTCACCTTCACTTTTATTTTAGACAAGAGATCTATATTTCATCAACTGTTCTCCTCTCCAGACCCTTTTGGTTTCACCACTCTTGAAATTAAAAGTCTTGCCTGTAACCATGAACAACTGTTATTCTTATCTAGAAGGGATAGAGTAATAGATATAAAACATACTCTTAGTAACAAAATTAAACATACCATAGAGTGTATCTACATCATACAGATGTAGGATCTTAATTTGACCTGTATTGTCACAGTCCATTTCAGATCTCCAATTGTGTTTTTCTTGGCACAAGCCAATAGAATCATCAAACTCTGCTTCTTCTGTGACGTAAAACCCCTCCTACTCTGGAGACAGTGTGGCCTCATTGATCCTGAGCTGGTTTCAGGTCAGGCATCTCTTCTCCATCTAATTGTACCTTTGTAAGAGCTGCCAATAAAGAGCTGGGCTGTTTGAAGACTGATGCCACACGCCTCTGGGAGTTGGACGCTAACCCTCAGACAGCTCTCTCACACGCACGCATTCACACACACACACACACACACACACACACACACACACCCTGTCACTCTGATAGATGCTGGTCCAATAGAATCCACAACAGGTTAAATACTAGGCCTCATTAGATAGCTCTCTGGTGGTTGGGGCAATTAAACAGGAAACCAACCATTGACCAGTAGTTCAGACTATGTGGTGTTAGATAGGAGAAAAAGAAATGTAAACGGTTTAGAGTTAGATATCTGTATAATGTATATCATCATTGTCATTTCCCTACATTTTCCATATTACATTGAATATCTCTCTTTATGTTGCCACAATTAAGCATGAATCCAACCAGTAGTTCTGACTAAGGAAGAGACGTAGCCCTTTCCTGCAGTCGGTGACCAAAAGCGCCCTCTTTGGCCTTATGGCTGGAACGTTGTTAATATTGGGTGATTGGAGATGATGCAGAGAATTACACTGACAGAAGCCACAATGAATCTGCAATATTAAAGCTGATCTACTTTGATAACAGTGTAATGTATATGTTGATTTTAGTGCTCCCCCCCCGTACTTTGTGATAATAATTCATAACTGCAAGGCAAGGTCTTGCTCTTAGGAGCAGAATATAGAGAACAGGAACCATATCTTTAAAACACTGACCTCTGTCGTTCATCTCTTCAGGGCCAAACGTCAAAAAGGCCACAGCACAACTTCACTGATGTTGAGGCCAGAGGATGGTGTATCTACATGAACAGTTTTTTTTCGAGTCTTCAGCCCAAAATGTTAAAAAGGGTATATAGCACATCTAAATGGATGTTGAGGGCAGTCTGAGGATGCAGTATCTACATGTGCAAAGTGATTTGTAATTTACCCTCAGAATGGCCACCCCATGAATTACCTTAATTAAGAATACCACCTCAAGCACTTCCTATTGATCGGCTGGCTAGCCGCGGTAAAACACACACACACACACATACATTGTAAATCAGGAAGTAATGTTGGACAATTACAGAGGGAAGTCATTGGTGAGTCAATCCACGATTCCATTCCATTATTATTCTTTAACATAATTTCTGTTTCCTTTAATGTGTCTTGAGTTGTTTTTTTCTTCATCTCTTTCGTGTTTTGTATTTTTAATTTTTGCTTTTTGATGCTTTGTAACTTTTCATGCCTTGCCAATGGGCTCCAATGGAGCGTTGGTTGCCTTTTTCAAAAGGAGTCATTTCCTTTTATGGGGGACGAGGGTGTGTATAAATATTTTCCAATTGATTAATACGATAAAGCCGTCGGCGCATCTTTGATACGGCTCCTACTGGGGTCCTGGGTAATGTCATAATGGCAGGATTCAGCATTCAGACCCTGGGCGAGACATCCCTATCTGCCCCAGAGTGGTGGTTCGGTCCCAGAGACTCCCTCTGTGTTTAATATTACAACACTGTTTACAGGGGCGGACCAAAGCGTAGGGAGATGGGGGTGTGTGTTCCTACTGGCACTATAGGGAACCAAGTATGTTTAAGGTTATGCCATCATCAACATCACAGATTGGTTGTTTTTGTGGTGATGTATCTTCAATCACGGTGTCGTTTTTTATGCATTATGTCATTATAGATGGATGATTTTTGGAAGTTTTAAAGTTTGACTGTAACTTTAGACTTTTCTTTATGTAAACTATATAAAGGCTGTTTAATCATTAGGCCCATAAATAGAATAATTCACTAATTCCTCTGACTACACATTAGAAAAAGGAATCATAGAAACTGTTTTCAATGCAAAGTGTGTCGCAATTTTAAATGCACTTTAAATAAAGTTTGATTTGATTTAATTTAGATGTTTCTTTTCTAAACCGGAGACATGAAGAGGGTTAGAGGGTTACACAAAGAGTAAATCATCAGAAAAATATTTTCCTCCATGTCCCAGAGGCCATTGCTTTCTTCTCTCTCTCACACACCCAAATACTAATCTGCTGTTTATCCTGCTAAACAGGAAAGACATTCCAGCAGTTCCTCAAGAACCACAGATGTGACCTGCAGTCTGGGTTTAAAATACCCAATATTTAGACTTTTTAATTGCTTAATGTATAATGAATATGGACTTACAATGTAGATGCTAACTTACTGCTGCTCATTTAGGGGGTTCCTCCTTTCAGTAAGACAGGGGCAGAGTGTTGAAGGAAGTGGGTGAAGGGAAGTGGAATGCATGCAGCTTTTCTGCTTGGGTTTACTTTTCCGTCCCACTCTTTTTAAAAGGGGTCTGTCTCCGTTGATGTTTTTTTCAGCCTTTTTGAAAAATATTTTAGTTGTTGAGATGATCTAACAAAGGTTACCCAGTACCCGGTAGTAGATGATTAACAGAGAGAAAGAGAGAGAGAGAGAGAGGCTGTCTGTGAGCTATCTAACTTGTGTCCTGATTTCTCCCTGCTAGATAATGATCTCTTGAAACAGTGTGTTCTTTTATTTCTCTTTTTTTGTTCTTCCAGTAGCTCTGTGTGTGTGTGTGTGTGTGTGTGTGTGTGTGTGTGTGTGTGTGTGTGTGTGTGTGTGTGTGTGTGTGTGTGTGTGTGTGTGTGTGTGTGTGTGTGTGTGTGAGATTGATAGATAGATGAAAGCTAGTTCCGGGGCTAGGTGCGCACC
>CM042424.1:5848104-5860604 GCA_023634145.1 Thymallus thymallus | reverse complement strand
AGGTTCTCTCCCAGTGTGGGGCATTATGAGTCTGAGTGGACATTGTTTGACATGTTGTACTGTTACTACAGTCAGTCAGTCAGTCACACCTGGTTGTTGTGGATATGGTGGTCAGGTTTGAGTTGAAGTACAACCACTGAGTGTTGAGGTTAGCATCATCTCTTTCTTCTGTTCTTGTTCCTGGTTAGAGCTCTACCCCATGCTGAGCACCACTCTTTCAGCCTCAAACAAGTCCATCCATCGGCTTTGTTTTAGCCTCCATGGGGACTTTCACCACTCCCACAAAAAAAGATGTTTTGGAAGGCAAGCAGGCTGAGCGCGAGAGGAGGAGCAGGCTTTGGAATCGATAGTGTCTTCTTTTTCTCCAACTTGATTTAAATGAGGACTACCAGGACTCTGAAGTTCCCCCTCTTCTCTGTCAAGTTCATCTTAAAAGAATGCGTGGTGGCGAGCTGGATGCACGACGCACCGACTCTAAAGGCCCATGCTGTTACCATTGGCCTATTCATTATTTAATGCAAATAATAATTGAGTATACGGTTTGTTTGCACAAATTTGAGTCAAAAGGGGAGGGGGGGTGAGGAATATTTTTGTGAGGAAAATAAAATGTGATGTTACACAAGCTTCTTTCTTGTATGGCGGTCCCTGCGGGCGAACGCTAGATCCAATCCCCTCAAGAACCGTACACACCATCTCATCTAGCAGGCTGTGTGGATGAGTTAGATTCCATCAACCTCTCTGCTCTCCCCAGCGTCATTGTAGCTGTCAAAGTGTAATCAGACAAGGTTTTCTCTGGGTAAACGGTGCACTAACAAGCTAGCGCTACCTCAGTCTCCTCTTTCATCGGGTCCTCATAAGTCTTCCTCCTCACCAACCAACCTGGAACTATAATATAGCTGATTTTTAGGGCCAGGTTGAATGGTGAGTGGTGAACAGGAAGAAGGCAGGACAGTTTGAATGTCGCACATCGCAGAAATAGATGATATTAAAGATTCCCCTAGCCATGGCTGTTAGGCTCTAGCTCCGACGCTCCAGCACCACTAGAGACAGTCAATAATTCATTTCAAGGGATTCAGCAGATATTTCTTCACCCCCATATTGATGAAATAAGAAGTCTCTCATATAACTCTGTACTTAGTCTGTAGGCTAATTCAGGACCGGGGATGGAGGAAGGGGATGGGTTTCAGGAGAAAGGAGCCAATGGGGTTTTGGGTTTAATAAGTTAATAAGGATCCTATAGCGTTACAACAGGCAGAGTAAATAACTATAATAAGGAACCTATAGCGTTACAACAGCCAGAGTAAATAACTATAATAAGGAACCTATAGCGTTACAACAGGCAGAGTAAATAACTATAATAAGGAACCTATAGCGTTACAACAGCCAGAGTAAATAACTATAATAAGGAACCTATAGCGTTACAACAGGCAGAGTAAATAACTATAATAAGGAACCTATAGCGTTACAACAGGCAGAGTAAATAACTATAATAAGGAACCTATAGCGTTACAACAGGCAGAGTAAATAACTATAGTAAGGATCCTATAGCGTTACAACAGGCAGAGTAAATAACTATAGTAAGGAACCTATAGCGTTACAACAGCCAGAGTAAATAACTATAGTAAGGAACCTATAGCGTTACAACAGCCAGAGTAAATAACTATAATAAGGAACCTATAGCGTTACAACAGCCAGAGTAAATAACTATAATAAGGAACCTATAGCATTACAACAGCCAGAGTAAATAACTATAATAAGGAACCTATAGCATTACAACAGCCAGAGTAAATAACTATAATAAGGAACCTATAGCGTTACAACAGGCAGAGTAAATAACTATAGTAAGGAACCTATAGCATTACAACAGCCAGAGTAAATAACTATAATAAGGAACCTATAGCGTTACAACAGCCAGAGTAAATAACTATAATAAGGAACCTATAGCATTACAACAGCCAGAGTAAATAACTATAATAAGGAACCTATAGCGTTACAACAGCCAGAGTAAATAACTATAATAAGGAACCTATAGCGTTACAACAGCCAGAGTAAATAACTATAATAAGGAACCTATAGCATTACAACAGCCAGAGTAAATAACTATAATAAGGAACCTATAGCGTTACAACAGCCAGAGTAAAAAAAACTATAGTGCTGACTTTCTCTTCCTGCTTTCCCCTCATCTCTCTCTCTCTCCCAGGCTGAAGTGTGTAGTGTCTGATGTCTCACACCATCTCTGTCTCATCATATCTCCCTAGAGCAGACCTGCTAGGGTGTTCACACAGAAACAGCCTCAGGACTTGACTTCAGAGTGATATCAAATGGAGTGTTTTAGTGTAGTCAAAGAGAGGGTCTGGACCACAGAGCCTTGACTCAGTTTAAGGGCACTAATTATGAAGCGCACATGAGTCCGAATGATTGAAAAGATGCTATAGCGTTACAACAGCCAGAGTGAAAAAAAAACTATAGTAAAAATGGTTTAATCATCCAACTGCTGTAACAATCAATTACACTGTAGCATGCAAAGGAAGCAGTAGTGAGACACACACACACACACATGCGGAGGAGAGAATGAATCAGTGAGTGCCTGTGGACATTGTCATGGTGGAACATATTAGCGCGGGCGCCGGATACCTCAGTGCTTTATGTGTGTAATTTCTCCCTGATGGTGTAGTGTTCAGTTCAGTGTGGAGGGAGGAGCTGATGTGGAGAGATGAGGGGGCTGGAGACAGGAGTGCTGCCCCCAGTAATGAGGCCTTTTATAGGCTTTAATTTGTCCCGGCTCCCCTGGGAGACTGATGGATGGTGCTCTTTATCCTCTCTCCCCATCTGTGATACAGACCCCTGTATTTATACCCCACTAACTAGTAGCGTCCCTAACATTATGGGCTATGGCTTCTGGCTGCTGTGTGGTTCACATCCATGAAAAGAGATATCTAGATAGCTACACTGTCGACCTGAGTGGTGTTCTATTGACTTTACTACCCAGGGATGGATATTTGAAGAGGGACTTTTTATTATATGTTGAATGGGTTGGATTCGTTGTGGAAAGCAAGCAGTAACGTAGCTAAGTGTGTGTGTGTGTGTGTGGTGTTGTCTGATAGCCCTCCTCATCCCTCTCTACTCTTCTTCTCTTCCTCTTCTTTATTATGTGTTTCTTTTCTTTTCAGTGAGGGGAGGAAAACAGAGAGAACATTCAGCCCAAAGGCAGCTCATTGTGAATTCTGTCTGACTCCTGGTGGGCTTGACTCTGGGGAAATGAAATGTAGAAACTAACTTTAAAGTTTAACACCGGTTGGCAGTTTTGGCAAGTGATAAATATGGCCAGGCTAATTTAATCTGAAAGGCTCAATGGACAGAAACAGCAGCGTACTGCATCCATCTACCTGCACCGTTTTTAAAGGAGCGTGTGTTTGCATGGGCAGCAGGCTGATCACTAGAAATAGACTTCCATTTCAGACGTTTGCTCACCCCATCCAAAAATGAAAAACTATATTGCCGAGCACTTGGCGTGAACTCACGATGCTAGGAGTTCACTAGGAGTACGCTGCTCAGACCGCTGCGCCACAGCAGTTCACAGTGCTCTAGCAAGACGGCAGAATACTTGATGATACTTGATGGAAACGGCGCATTGTGTTTCATTCCCCAAACCATAGCCCTAACCTTAATCACTCAGAATGAATACCTACATTAAACCCTTTGACTTGTTTCTGTTTTAACCCTGTAACCAGGCAGGCTTAATGGGAGGGAAGGAGTGAGAAACAATGATATCTTGTTGAAGCAGGCAGAGCTGCTATACACATAGCCACACACACACAAACATACATACGCACGCACACACACACACACACACACACCTTGCTGGCTGGCTGCTGTTTGATGATTTGCTCAGGGGGCCTATTTATCTATCTATCTATCTATCTATCTATCTATCTATCTATCTATCTATCTATCTATCTATCTATCTATCTATCTATCTATCTATCTATCTATCTATCTATCTATCTATCTATCTATCTATCTATCTATCTCTCTGTCACTCTATCTCTCTGTCACTGTCTCTCTATCGTTGTAACTGAGAGGTAGGATACATATGAACTGTATGTATGTATGTGTTTGTATCTGGGAGGTAGGATACATATGAACTGTATGTATGTATGTGTTTGTAACTGGGAGGTAGGATACATATGAACTGTATGTATGTATGTATTTGTAACTGGGAGGTAGGATACATATGAACTGTATGTATGTATGTGTTTGTAACTGGGAGGTAGGATACATATGAACTGTATGTATGTATGTATTTGTAACTGGGAGGTAGGATACATATGAACTGTATGTATGTATGTGTTTGTAACTGGGAGGTAGGATACATATGAACTGTATGTATGTATGTGTTTGTAACTGGGAGGTAGGATACATATGAACTGTATGTATGTATGTATTTGTAACTGGGAGGTAGGATACATATGAACTGTATGTATGTATGTGTTTGTAACTGGGAGGTAGGATACATATGAACTGTATGTATGTATGTGTTTGTAACTGGGAGATAGGATACATATGAACTGTATGTATGCCACCCCATTGGTTCCAGGTAAAACACCTGAGAGAACTAACTGCTTTATACCTATTTCCTTCCTCCACCTTCCTCACTCCATCCCTTCTATCCTTCCTTACTCCATCCCTCCTATCCTTCCTATCTCCTTCCCTCCTATCCTTCCTATCTCCTTCCATCCTTTCCTTCCTATCTCCTTCCCTCCTATCCTTCCTCACTCCATCCCTCCTATCCTTCCTATTTCCTTCCCTCCTATCCTATCCTTCCTCACTCCATCCCTTCTACCTTCCTCACTCCTTCCATCCTATCCTTCCTATCTCCTTCCCTCCCATCCTTCCTCACTCCTTCCCTCCTTTCCTTCCTCACTCCTTCCATCCTTTCCTTCCTATCTCCTTCTCTCCTATCCTTCCTCACCCCATCCCTCCTATCCTTCCTCACTCCATCCCTCCTATCCTTCCTATATCCTTCCCTCATATCCTTCCTGAGCGGGGGAAGAAGAATAACAGAGTGTAGAAGAAAGTAAACAGAAAAATATCACTTTGCTTTGTTTTGTTTTGTTTCTCGCCCCTGGATACGTTACTGTCAGGCCAATCCCATCATCTGTAAGAGCTGGGTTGATAGCTGGCTGCATGTCGGTTGTAAGTAATTCTCAACACGTACGTACGCTCACACACACACACACACACACACACACACACACACACACACACACACACACACACACACACACACACACACACACACACACACACACACACACACACACTATGGGGCCCTGCAGCTTAGCCTACATCATCCTCTGATCTGTGTGTGTTTCTGGAGGAGGGCCGGGAGAGGAGACGATTGACAAACACACACATCTTGAAAGCAGACTGGCTTTATTCCTGGCAGCCAAGACCACTGTGAGTGGGAACATTCTTGCCAAATATAGGCTACAGACAGGCAGCACAAAATACATGGTCGGGGGTGTAATAACTGTGTTATTCATTGCTAATACACAGCAATTACATGGCATGCTCATGAATATCATCAAGGGCCAACCTAACCCTATATTGAAGTAATTTCACCCCTCCCTCTCCAATCCTTTGTCTTTGTTGCTAAAAGGGGTGTCTTCTCTCCCTCACTCCCCTACACACACACACACACACACACACACACACAGACACACACACACACACACACACACACACACACACACCCCTGGTTTTGGGAGTGGAGCCCTCCTCTCTGGGGTGTGTGGGGAGCCCCCTTTGGCAGTTCTTTCCACCTTTCTCCTCAGTTTCCCATGGTCAGTCTTGGATCCTCTACACACGGCCATCTGTGATCCACCAGTAAAGTGTCTTAATTAGGCCTATAGTAGCTTTATGTCAAGCACCCCGGCAACGTGGTGAATTATTCCTCAGAAACAACGCTATTACTGGGCTGGAGTAATTAAAATGTCTGGGATTTTAAAGAACGTGAACTCCAGTTGGCTGCTCCGCGTGAAGTGTTATTACCATTGTTAAACCAAATCAATGAAGTGTTATTACCATTGTTAAACCAAATCAATGAAGTGTTATTACCATTGTTAAACCAAATCAATGAAGTGTTATTACCATTGTTAAACCAAATCAATGAAGTGTTATTACCATTGTTAAACCAAATCAATGAAGTGTTATTACCATTGTTAAATCTCTCTCTCTCTCTCTCTCTCTCTCTCTCTCTCTCTCTCTCTCTCTCTGGGAAGGCTTGGCGAGTAAACAATGTCTTTGCTGATTAGAGGCCCTTTCTCTCTCTCTCTCTATCTCTCTCTCTCTCTCTTTCCATCTCCCTCTCTCTCTCTCTCTCTATCTCTCTCTCTCTCTCTTTCCCTCTCCCTCCCTCTCTCTCTCTCTCTCTCTCTCTCTCTCTCTCTCTCTCTCTCTCTCTATAGACCGAATACATTATCGCCTCATATTGGCTTTGGTTGAATTGCCCAGCCAATGCATTGTTGTTTGGGCCATTTAAAAATATATATATTTCAAAATTTGAGGTAGGCTTTACTGGTAATAGATCCTTTGTTGTATTATTTGCAAGGCACAGCTAAGTGAGCATACATTTAAATCATTTGCTATTTATTTTAATTTTTACGGGGCTGATGGTGCCTGCATCTGATGGTCAGTCTCAGTGGGAGAGAGCAGAAGACTGAGGGTCCACCTCTCAACAATCTTCCGCTCTCCCTTTCCTCCACTGTCACTGACCAAAAAAGGGACACCGTCTTCCAGCTGATGGCAAAACTCAAGTCGCACCGCATTATTTCTGCCTCTTGCATAAATTCATGTTGGTACTCCTATGAACAGAGAAAGTGAAATATTCCTCTATTAAAAAAAGAACCAAGCTGCTAATAATAACAACAACACAAGCCTATAGATACACTGTCCTGCTCATTCATTACTGCTGCAGTGCTTCTTGTAGCGCTGAGTGGAAATAGGAAGAACACGCATTTTATGGCTTTTAAAAGTGTTGAATACAAAGTGTTGACAGTGCTGAGTAAGAACTCAAACATGAACTCACTCATACAAACAGCAGCTCTTTGCTGTATTCGTTGACAGTCTCTCTCTAGTCATGGTTTTAAACATTTTGAAATCTCACAGTATCAACTTTGCTGTAGCTTTCTTTTATGCCTGCAACGTTACTGCAGACACGGTAATCTGAGTCACCTGATTGGCCAGTGGTGGCCTATAGTGCACCTGATTTTCTCCCCGGGTCCACCGGGAAGGCAGAGTTTGAACCTTCAGACACATGAAATTGTGTCTGAGGCTTTATCATTGGGTTTTTTACAGAAATGTTTGGCGATCGACTAGGAATGCCTTGGATCGACCGGTTGGTGACCACTGATCTAGACCATGGATGATGAGAGACTGAGAGACGTTCTGTCATGAATTCACTCAGGGCCTCAGATCTGTCTCAGACTCAGCCTTCATCACCTCAGCTCTCTAAAGGAAAATTATGCGTATCAAATGGCACCCTATTCCTTATAGGGCTCTGGTCAAAAGTAGTACACTGTATAAGGAATAGGGTGCGATTGGGATGCAGACAGAGTGTTTGATCTCCCCTCCACTCTTATAGCAGTCCCTGTCCTTTGAGGAATTTATTTCACCCACTTTTGTAGACTTTTGCACTTTTTTCTTCCAGATCTTGACAGGTGTGTTGAGGAGATTCTCTTATTGTCTCGTGTAGCTTGTTGGGTCACTAGCCTGACTGAGATGACAGATTGACGGATCACTCATCTGTCTCAGTGTTGACTGGTGAAAGAGTGCAAGGGGCTGTCTCTCCTCCTTTCTCTCTACTTTCTCTTTCAAGTCTTTCTTCCTCTATCAATAACATCAGTGTGACAGCCACCAGACCCAGAGCCAAGGGAGAACGATACGTTGTGACCCTAAGTACCGCCCTCCAGCTCCGCCTCTGGCACAGGCCCCTTATCCCAGTAGGCTGTGAGGGTGGGCGGCCAGGCGCTCGCCCTTCATCGCCCCCCTCCGTCCGGCCTGTGCCCGGACTGTGACACAATACAAATGATCTGCTGCTGTCCATGCTTCACTCTGCACTCAGTGTGTACCACCTACTATGAGCAACCAGCCATGTGACTGAAGACTCAGACATACTATGGTGAGGGTGGGTGGTGGTTGTGTGTGTGTGTTTTTGTGTGTGTGTGTGCCTACATTTGAGTGTCTGTGCCTGCATTTAGAGAGAGAGAGTGAGAGAGAGAGAGAGAGAGAGAGAGCACACGAGAGAGAGAGAGAGAGAGAGAGAGAGAGAGAGAGAGAGAGAGAGAGAGAGAGAGAGAGAGAGAGAGAGAGCGAGAGAGAGAGAGAGAGAGAGAGAGGGAGGGAGGGAGGGAGGGAGGGAGGGTCAGCACCCAGGAGGTTCTCTAAACCAGTAGAGTAGAATAATTGTAAATGAGGCGTTGCTTTAATTATCCTGTTAGATTCGGTTGTGCGTCAGAGAACAACCAAATCGAACTTAGAACTCTTATTACCTTGACTCCCAGCAGTGCGTGTATTCATGGATGCCAAGCGAAGACAAGTATCCCCCCCCCCCCTCAAAATGGAGTCTCTCTGTGTTTATTACATGCCAATTTGCAAAAGGCATGTTACATGCAATATGTTTTGTAGACTTCACTGGACGGATGTTGCTCTCTGGTTTTGTGATAAAACAAAGGTGTGGTTGAACTTATTCTGCCACTGTCTTCTTATTGTCTGGGCCTTTAGTCCATATATAACGACGTCAAGGCATGTGAACTAAATATAGTTCACTCCCCGGTGATTTTACCCACATACCACTACTGACTCCCAGTGGTCCCCATGGACCCCTGGCCCCGCCTGTCAATGTGTGAGTGTCTGCCTGTGTGTGACACCCTCCCACCCCTGGCAACCAACGCACACCAGTAAGTCTACTATGGCAAAATTGTGTTAATTTACCCAGCCAGTAGTATTAACCATATTATATCAAATAACTGCCACAGACAATTGGCCAGCCAGCGCCGTGACTTCATTTTAATTGATTTCCTTACATGCTCTCGGCCTGCGGTGATTTGGTTTCCTCTGACAGAATGTTTATTAAAGGTTCATTGCATAAAGAAATAAATAGATATTGTTGGGCCGGTTTAAATGAGGTCTGAAGGAGCGGAGGGTAGTCGACGGTAACCTCAGTGTTTTAATATAAGCCAGTGAGTAAGAGTTTAGTTCACTTGTGATTACAGTCGGTTTCAGGTTTAACCAAGGGGCTGAAGGGTTACCTTAACTGCCCTCCCTGGTGTGTGCATGCGTGTGTGGTTTGTGTGTGTGCGTGTGTGTGTGCGTATATTTGTTTGCGTATACACCCTTTCTATACCTGCAAACAGCAAACACTACAGTCAACAATTTAGGTAGATTTGATTCAGTTGAATATATGTGTGCAGTTGAGTGCTGGTAGGATGCAGACACGTTAGCCAAAAGGAGGTGTTTTTAATGTCTTACTTCAAGTGTCAATGCTGTGAGGATAGGAGACCCCAGGAACATTGCTGTGAGGAGACCCCAGGAACATTTCAGCCCTTACCAGCTGTCTCAGTCTTACAGGCATGCTGTTTTGCTCTCAGTAAAGACCACTAATCATCTTTTTGTGTTTGAGGGCACAATATGCTGAAACAGGCAGTGTACACACACACAAACCCGCATACACTTTCACGTAGGTTCCAGCAGCCTGCCTGCCGTTCTCTTGTCCCTGTGCCCTGAGGGGGGAAGAGGAGGAGGAGAGGAGGAGAGGAGGGGGCTTCAGTATAATCACCTGTTAGAGGTCTGGCTTGGATCCCCCAGTTGCTCTCCTCTTGGGCAGCCTCTTTTCCTCTCTCTCTCTCTCTCTCTCTCTCTCTCTAGTTTCCACTCTCTCCCATCTCTCTCTCACTCTCTCTCTACCCTTCTCTTGTCCACTCCCATTCCCCATCAGCCTTGCTTAATTCTATCCACTTTTTTGTCCCATGGAGCACTTCAAGTCCAACTCTGCCTGCCACGTCCTCTACCACGTAGCCTAGAGATGATGCACCTCCCTTAATATAACGAGCCCTCTTAACTGTGGAATTGCACTGTGGAATTTCCCCATGTAGTTAAATGACTTTATAAATGCCCAGGTAATGGATCATTCTCTCACTGACTAATGCCCCGGTTCATTTTGTTCTTTCTGCTTTGCCGTACATTGCCCAGCGCCACAGCAACACTGATTAATGTCATCACCGTAAATTAGATAGCCGCATAGCAACATGTTTATCATGTTCAATGCGTTAAGAAATGTATCTGGAGTCCCGCCTTCTCATTTTCTATCAGCGCGTTGTGTAGTGACCACACATCAAGTTGATGTACAGTATGTGCTAATGCATAGAGGGGAAATATTAACTTCAGTGTGATGCGTAGATGTGACCTCTCTTCAAAAGGTTGCTAGATAGAGGGCTAAGGATAATTTAGATACATAAATTATGTCTTTCCTTGAAGGAGAAATCTGTAATAATGAATGTAGGTGACTGGCTCTTGGCATGAGTTAACAGAAGTTATTTTCTTGAAGCAGTATTGTTTTATCGTTGTACAAAGAACAGCCCCTTAACTGGAAACTAAGAGTAGCCATATAAAGATGGTACTGCCAGCATCAGACAGCAGGGGCACCTTGAAAACACACACACATACATACATACACTTATATACACACACACACACACACATACATACACACATACACACACACACACACACACACATACACACACACACATACACACACACACATACACGCATACACACACATACATACATACACACATACACACACACATACATACACACACACATACACACATACACGCATACACACACACATACACGCATATACACACACACACACATACATACACACACACATACACGCATACACGCATACACACACACACGCATACACACACACACACATACATACACACACACATACACACACACACACACACATACACACATACATACACACACACATACACACACACACACACACACACATACACACATACACGCATACACACATACACACATATACACATACACACACACATACAAAAGCCCTACAAATATCACAAGCCTCAACAGACTTTTACTCTGCCCCCACCCCAACGACACTCATCACTGTTGATGTGTATATTCATATTATTAAAAAATATATAATTATTATTATTATTTCACTTGGTCACCACAACCCCTCAATGGTCATGCTACTCCGCCTATGGACACCCCCCAACAGTCTTTACTCTGCCTCCACCCCAATGGACATCTATTTATTCATCACTGCTACAGTTATGATGTATATAGTGTTATTTATTCATCACTGCTACGGTTATTATGTATATAGTGTTATTTATTAATCACTTCTACAGTTATTATGTATATAGTGTTATTTATTCATCACTGCTACAGTTATTATGTATATAGTGTTATTTATTCATCACTACTACAGTTATTATGTATATAGTGCTATGTATTCATCACTGCTACAGTTATTATGTATATCGTGTTATTTATTAATCACTTCTACAGTTATTATGTATATAGTGTTATTTATTCATCACTGCTACAGTTATTATGTATATAGTGTTATTTATTCATCACTACTACAGTTATTATGTGTATAGTGTTATTTATTCATCACTGCTAGTTATTATGTATATAGTGTTATTTATTTATCACTACTACAGTTATTATGTATATAGTGTTATGTATTCATCACTGCTACAGTTATTATGTATATAGTGTTATTTATTCATCACTGCTACAGTTATTATGTATATAGTGTTATTTATTCATCACTGCTACAGTTATTATGTATATAGTGTTATTTATTCATCACTGCTACAGTTATTATGTATATAGTGTTATTTATTCATCACTGCTACAGTTATTATGTATATAGTGTTATTTATTCATCACTGCTACAGTTATTATGTATATAGTGTTATTTATTCATCACTGCTACAGATATTATGTATATAGTGCTATTGTCTTTATTTTTTTATATATTTTTTTTATTTCACCTTTATTTAACCAGGTAGGCCAGTTGAGAACATTTCTCATTTACAACTGCGACCTGGCCAAGACAAAGCAAAGCAGTGCGACAAAAACAACACAGAGTTACACATGGGATAAACAAACGTACAGTCAATAACACAAATGAAAATCTATACACAGTGTGTGCAAATGTAGTAAGATTAGGAAGTTAAAGCAATAAATAGTCCATAGTGGCGAAATAATTACCATTCACCATTAACACTGGAGTGATAGACGTGCAGATGATGATGTGCAAGTAGAGATACTGGGGTGCAAATGAGCAAAACAACAACAATATGTGGATGAGGTAGTAGGGTGGGCTATTTACAGATGGGCTGTGTACAGGTGCAGTGATCGGTAAGCTGCTCTGACAG
>CM042424.1:5830604-5843104 GCA_023634145.1 Thymallus thymallus | reverse complement strand
TGCCATACATTACTAACTCTTTGTGAACCTACCTTGCCCATATATTGTGGTACAGGATATAGGGGGCCATGCTTTCATTTGAACACCTGAATAATAGTAGTTTTACACTGACACACCCATTTGTTATGTACTGTAGGTCTCTCGCGCTCACATAATTATGTCTTCTCATAAAAGGTTGCTTAGCAACAATAACGATAGTGACCTTTTAGAAATCAGTATGCCTCCTCCCTAATCCAAAGACCATGGCACAGAGAGACAGACCGGCAGGCGGACAGAGAGAGAGAGAGAGACAGACAGAGCCAAATTGTTAACACCTGTTTATAGTGAAAATGTACACTGAACAAAAATATAAACGCAACATGTAAAGTGTTGGTCCCATGTTTCATGAGCTGAAATAAAAGATCCCCGAAATGTTCCATGTGCATAAAAAGCTTATTTCTCTCAAATGTTGCACAAATGTGCACAAATTTGTTTACATCCCTGTTAGTGAGCATTTCTCCTTTGCAAATATAATCCATCCACCTGACAGGTGTGGCATATCAAGAAGCTGATTAAACAGCATGATCATTGCACAGGTGCACCTTGTGCTGGGGACAATTGTCACGTTCGGGTGTGTAGAGAGACCAAGGCGCAGCGTATCGATAGTTCGACATGTTTATTAATTAAATAAACTATACTTGACATCGAACTATTCAAAATAACAAATGATAATAATAAACACACGTAGCACGAACACGGGACAACATACAACAATGAACCACGCCAACGGAGTGGAACACAGACATATAAGTAAGATCCCTAATTAGAGGTAATGCCTAGCAGCTGCCTCTAATTAGGGATCCCACACACAACACCACACAGACGTAGAAATAATAGATCTGCCAGACTCTGACCATAGAAATATAGAGAAGCAAAGCTTCTCTATGGCCAGAGCCTGACAACAATAAAAAAACACTTTCAAATCTTCAGTTTTGTCACACAACACAATGCCAACACTTACCAGCGTGCTTTCCCGTCTTCCTGCTTTCTCAAGTATCTGTTTCCTACTTTCCCCAGTTCTGACCGTTCTGCCTGCCCTGACCCCGAGCCTGCCTGCCGTTCTGTACCTTACTAACTGCCCTAGATTACGGACCCCTGCCTGCCCTTGACCTGTCTTTTGCCTGCCCCCTGTTTGGTCAAAAAACATATGTGGTTCTAGCTGTCTGCATCTGGGTCTTATCCTGAGTTCTGATACTCACAGACCATGAGAAACAAGATTCTCTGGTCTGATGAAACAGCGACAGGGACTGGGAGACTAGTCAGTATAGAGGGAAAAATGAACAGAGCAAATTACAGAGAGATCTTTGATGACAACCTGCTCCAGAGCGCTCAGGACCTCAGACTGGGGCGTCGGTTCACCTTCCAACAGGAAAACGACCCTAAGCACACAGCCAAGACAACGCAGGAGTGGAGTCTCTGAATGTCCTTGACAGGCCCAGCCAAAACCTGGACTTCAACCCGATCGAACATCTCTGGAGAGACCTGAAAATAGCTGTGCAGCGACGCTCCTCATCTAACCTGACAGAGCTTGAGAGGATCTGCAGAGAAGAATGGGAGAAACTTCCAAAATACAGGTGTGCCAAGCTTGTAGCGTCATACCCAAGAAGACTCGAGGCTGTAATTGCTGCCAACGGTGCTTGAACAAAGTACTGAGTAAATTGTCTGAATACTTATGTAAATGTGGTATTTCATTTATATTTTTATTAAAAACAGTTTTTGCTTTGTCATTATGGAGTATTGTGTGTAGACTGATGAGGGGGGAGAAAATACTTTCCGAATGCATTCCATATATACAGTAACAGGAAAAAGTTTGGACACACTTACTCATTCAAGGGTTTTCCTTTATTTTTACTATTTTCTACATTGTAGAATAACAGTGAAGACATCAAATGAAATGAAATAACACATATGGAATCATGTAGTAACCAAAAAAGTGTTAAACAAATCTAAATATATTTTAGATTTTAGATTCTTCAATGTAGCCGCTCTTGCCTTGATGACAGCTTAGAACACTCTAGGCATTCTCTCAACAAGCTTAGTAAAAATAAAGAAAAAACCTGGAATGAGTGGGTGTGTCCAAACTTTTGACTGGTACTGTATATATACTGTATATATAGACACTACATGACCAAAAGTATGTGGACACCTGCTTGTCGAACATCTCATTCCAAAATCATGGGCATTAATATGCAGTTGGTCACCCGTTTGCTGCCATAACAGCCTCCAATCTTCTGGGAAGGATTTCCACTTGATGTTGGAACATTGCTGCGGGGACTTGCTTCCATTCAGCCACAAGAGTATTAGTGAGGTCGGGCACTGATGTTGGGCGATTAGGCCTTGCTCGCAGTCGCCGTTCCAATTCATCCCAAAGCTGTTCGATGGGGTTGAGGTCAGGGCTCTGTGCAGGCCAGTCAATTTCTTCCACATCGATCTCGACAAACCATTTCTGTGTGGACCTCGGTTTGTGCACGGGGGCATTGTCATGCTGAAACTGGAAAAGGCCTTCCCCAAACTGTTGCCACAGAGGTCGAAGCATAGAATCATCTAGAATGTCATTGTATGCTTTAGCGTTAAGATTTCCCTTCACTGGAACTTATAGTTGGCACTATGCATTTTTGGCAGGTTCTCCTGGCATCCTCCAAACCCAGATTCGTCAGTCAGACTGCCAGATGGTGAAGCGTGATTCATCACTCCAGAGAACGCGTTTCCACTACTCCAATGGCGGTAAGCTTTACACCACTGCAGCCGACGCTGGCATTGTGCATGGTGATCTTAGGCTTGTGTGCGGCTGCTCGGCCATGGAAACCCATTTCATGAAGCTCCCGACTAACAGTTCTTGTGCTGATAAACAACTACTAAAGGACACCAACACATATGGAATCATGTAGTAATCAAAAAAGTGTTAAACAAATGGCATACTCATGGCATTCTCTCAACCAGCTTAACCTGGAATGGTTTTCCATCAGTCTTGAAGGAGTTCCCACATATGCTAAGCACTTGTTGGCTGGTTTTCCTTCACTGCGGTCCAAACCATCTAAATTTGGTTGAGGTTGGAACCAAAAATCTAAAATTTGGACTCCAGACCAAAGGACACATTTCCATCGGTCTAATGTCCATCGCTTGTGTTTCTTGGCCCGTGCAAGTCTCTTCTTCTTGTTGGTGTCCTTTAGTAGTGGTTTCTTTGCAGCAATTCGACCATGAAGGCCTGATTCACACAGTCTCCTCTGAATAGTTGACGTTGAGATGTGTCTGTTACTTGAACTCTGTGAAGCATTTATTTGGGCTGCAATCTGAGGCTGGTAACTCTAATGAACTTATCCTCTGCAGCAGAGGTATTTCTGGGTCTTCCATTCCTGTGGCGATCCTCATGAAGCTGGTTGAGAGAATGCCATAAGTGTGCAAAGCTGTCATCAAGACAAAGGGTGGCTACTTTGAAGAATCTAAAATAATAGAAAATAAATATAAATAATATTCCAAACTTTTGGCCCCCAGTGTATATATATATATATATATTGAACTCTGTGAAGCATTTATTTGGGCTGCAATCTGAGGCTGGTAACTCTAATGAACTTATATATATATATATACAGTATATACAGTATACTGTATATACAGTATATATACATTAACATAAAATAAAAACAGTAATGGGAAGCACAAATAAAACATCACAAATCAACCAGAAAAACTGTTACATTCCTCCACAAATAAGTCCCCAATCAATGCTTTGAATTGTCCGAACGGCACCAAAGATTAGGCCCTAATGAATGACTGATTTCCTTATATGAACTGTAACTCAGTAAAATCGTAGAAATGGTTGTTTATACGTTTGTTCAGTAAATACAGTATGGTTAGATAATGTTAGGAACCTTCATGCAACACAGGCAACATAACACAGAAGCATTATAGTAAGCCCTCTTTTGCCCTTGAGGAAATCCTAGAGCGACTAGTGATTCACACACACACCTCATTTTCTCCTTCATTTCCATGTTTCCTATTGCTATTCACCAGCAGCAGGTATCTTAGAGAGTCAACGCCTCTAAAACATCTTAGCCGTTATTTCTCCCGTCTCTAGAGGGCAGGTACAGTACACTGGGGGTTTGACAACAGACAAGAGGAATTTGCTAATTTGTTTGCCGAGGTGTATTTTGCTCTGTAAATACGTTTGCTTGTGTTGTATCATAGTGTTCTATATCAGGCCTAGATCACGGTGTTGTGTTTTGTTTATTCTGTAAGTAGGGTTTCATTTTAGTCAGAATTAATGACTGTGTTTACATGATGTTGTGTGGGTTTTGCTTTTTGCTTCCTATGGTTCAATGGTGATAGAGGACGTTGTTGTCAGGTTCTTTAAGGTGCACAGGTTGAAATGATGCCTGGTCTTGCTGTTCTCGTTGTTGTGACATAATTGTAGGTTGATTTGGACCCAGGCCTTTGTGGTACCTTTAGTATCCTGGCTGGACGTACCTTTAGTATCCTGGCTGGATGTTCCTTTAGTATCCTGGCTGGACGTACCTTTAGTATCCTGGCTGGATGTTCCTTTAGTATCCTGGCAGGATGTTCCTTTAGTATCCTGGCTGGACGTACCTTTAGTATCCTGGCTGAATGTTCCTTTAGTATCCTGGCTGGATGTTCCTTTAGTATCCTGGCTGGATGTTCCTTTAGTATCCTGGCTGGACGTACCTTTAGTATCCTGGCTGAATGTTCCTTTAGTATCCTGGCTGGATGTTCCTTTAGTATCCTGGCTGGATGTTCCTTTAGTATCCTGGCTGGACGTACCTTTAGTATCCTGGCTGGATGTGCCTTTAGTATCCTGGCTGGATGTTCCTTTAGTATCCTGGCTGGATGTACCTTTAGTATCCTGGCTGGATGTTCCTTTAGTATCCTGGCTGGATGTTCCTTTAGTATCCTGGTTGGATGTACCTTTAATATCCTGTCTGGATGTACCTTTAATATCCTGTCTTGATGTGCCTTTAGTATCCAGTATGGATGTGCCTTTAGTATCCTGGATGGATGTGCCTTTAGTATCCTGGATGGATGTGCCTTTAGTATCCTGGATGGATGTGCCTTTAGTATCCTGGATGGATGTGCCTTTAGTATCCTGGATGGATGTGCCTTTAGTATCCTGGATGGATGTGCCTTTAGTATCCTGGATGGATGTGCCTTTAGTATCCTGGATGGATGTGCCTTTAGTGTCCTGGATGGATGTGCCTTTAGTATCCAGGATGGATGTGCCTTTAGTATCCTGGATGGATGGGCCCTAGCTATGTTTTCTTGGCAGAGATTTAAGTCCACAGGTCTGCTCTACTGGTCCAGTACCACTTTAACAGCAGACATAACACAACTCATGCCACCTTAGCTTGAAATCCCAACGAGACAACGGACCAAAACAAAGAGGAACTCCTAGCGAGAGATCAACGACAGTGGCTCTCATATCCTCCTCGCCAGGCATCTGAATTACAAACCAGTGTCTCTGTCCCCTTTTAAGGAATCTGTTACAAGCCAGAGACACAGACACAGAGGCCTGTGCTGAAGAGCTGTATATTTCTATTCATAATTGATGACCCAGAGCCCAGACAGACGGCACACTACACATGTAATATGGATCCACTCTGGGTTTCAGATGCATGGGTCTCGTCTGGACTACTGACACACCGCACCGCACGTGTGTGTGTGTGTGTTTGTGTGTATGTGTGTGTGTGTGTGTTTGTGTGTATGTGTGTGTGTGTGTGTGTGTGTGTGTGTGTGTCTGTGTGTGTGTCTGTGTGTGTGTGTGTGTGTGTGTGTGTGTGTGTGTGTGTGTGTGTGTGTGTATGTGTGTGTGTGTGTGTGTGTGTGTGTGTGTGTGTGTGTGTGTGTGTGTGTGTGTGTGTGTGTGTGTCTGTGTGTGTGTCTGTGTGTGTGTCTGTGTGTGTGTCTGTGTGTGTGTCCGTGTGTCCGTGTGTGTGTGTGTGTGTGTGTGTGTGTGTGTGTGTGTGTGTGTGTGTCCGTGTGTCCGTGTGTCCGTGTGTCCGTGTGTCCGTGTGTCCGTGTGTCCGTGTGTGTGTGTGTGTGTGTGTGTGTGTGTGTGTGTGTGTGTGTGTGTGTGTGTGTGAGTGGTCCTGCTGTGTGTTGTTATTCATGTTATTCTTCCTGTCTACAGTGTGGAGCTTGTTACCACTTCAAGTGTCAGATTGGCTTTGGTTGGGTGTTGGAGTGTCTGAGTTTAGGATACAGTTGTATGATTGGTGACTGAAGTTAATTTAATGTATGTTGTTTTTATTATTTTTATAGTTTATACCAAGTTGGTTATATTCTGAACAAAAATATAAACGCAACATGCAACAGATTTTACTGAGTTACAGTTTATATAAGGAAATCAGTCAATTGCAATAGATTCATTAGGCCCAAATCTATGGATTTCAGACGATCCTTCAGGTGTAGAAGCCGGATGTGGAAGTCCTGGGTTGGCGTGGTTACATGTAATCTGCGGGATTTTGAGGCTGGTTGGACGTACTGCCAAATTCTCTGAAACGTTGTTTGAGGCGGCTTATGGTAGAGAAATTAACATTAAATTATCTGGTAACAGCTCTGGTGGACATTCCTACAGTCAGCATGGCAGTTGCATGCTCCCTCATCTGTGTTATGTGACAAAACTACACATTTTAAAGTGGCCTTTTAATGTCCACAGCACAAGGTGTACATGTGTAATGATCATGCTATTTAATCAACTTCTTGATTTGCCGCACCTGTCAGGTAGATGGATTATCTTGGCAAATGAGAAATGCTCACCAATAGGGATGTAAACACATTTGTGTACAAAATATGAGATAAATAATCTTTTTGTGCGTATGGAAAATTTCGGGGATTTTTTATTTCAGCTCAAGGAAAGTTTATATTTTTGTTCAGTTTAGTTTCAGTAGTATACAGGTGTAGGATCTTGATTTGACCAGTATTGTTGCAGCAAAATAATCCTGCAGCTTCACGATTTAAACGTTTAGTCCATAATGTTGCTTGATCAGTGATTAGGCTATTAGCTGGCCAAATTAGGCTACATGAAAGTGCAATACTGTTAAAATTACTGTTTGTTAGTGTGGGTTTTCAGTGAATTATTGTTCAAATTAAGATCCAACATCTGTATGGCAACACTGTATCAAGGCATTACTTCACAGCTATTTATTTTTGACAGTTTAACAATCCCGTTTCTTTTCATAGTGGGTCACAATGGACTTCTGTAATATACAGTGGGGAGAACAAGTATTTGATACACTGCCGATTTTGCAGGTTTTCCCACTTACGAAAGCATGTAGAAGTCTGTAATTTTTATCATAGGTACTCTTCAACTGTGAGTGACGGAATCTAAAACAAAAATCCAGAAAATCACATTGTATGATTTTTAAGTAATTAATTAGCATTTTATTGCATGGCATAAGTATTTGATACATCAGAAAAGCAGAACTTCATATTTGGTACAGAAACCTTTGTTTGCAATTACAGAGATCATACATTTCCTGTAGTTCTTGACCAGGTTTGCACACACTGCAGCAGGGATTTTGGCCCACTCCTCCATCCAGATCCTTCAGGTTTCGGGGCTGTCGCTGGGCAATACGGACTTTCAGCTCCCTCCAAAGATTTTCTATTGGGTTCAGGTCTGGAGACTGGCTAGGCCACTCCAGGACCTTGAGATGCTTCTTACATCCTTAGTTGCCCTGGCTGTGTGTTTTGGGTCGTTGTCATGCTGGAAGACCCAGCCACGACCCATCTTCAATGCTCTTACTGAGGGAAGGAGGTTGTTGGCCAAGATCTCGCGATACATGGCCCCATCCATCCTCCCCTCAATACGGTGCAGTCGTCCTGTCCCCTTTGCAGAAAAGCATCCCAAAGAATGATGTTTCCACCTCCATGCTTCACGATTGGGGTGGTGTTCTTGGGGTTGTACTCATCCTTCTTCTTCCTCCAAACACGGCGAGTGGAGTTTAGACCAAAAAGCTCTATTTTTGTCTCATCAGACCACATTACCTTCTCCCATTCCTCCTCTGGATCATCCAGATGGTCATTGGCAAACTTCAGACGGGCCTGGACATGCGCTGGCTTGAGCAGGGGGACCTTGCGTGCGCTGCAGGATTTTAATCCATGACGGCGTAGTGTGTTACTAATGGTTTTCTTTGAGACTGTGGTCCCAGCTCTCTTCAGGTCATTGACCAGGTCCTGCTGTGTAGTTCTGGGCTGATCCCTCACCTTCCTCATGATCATTGATGCCCCACGAGGTGAGATCTTGCATGGTGCCCCAGACCGAGGGAGATTGACCGTCATCTTGAACTTCTTCCATTTTCTAATAATTGCGCCAACAGTTGTTGCCTTCTCACCAAGCTGCTTGCCTATTGTCCTGTAGCCCATCCCAACCTTGTGCAGGTCTACAATTGTATCCCTGATGTCCTTACACAGCTCTCTGGTCTTGGCCATTGTGGAGAGGTTGGAGTCTGTTTGATTGAGTGTGTGGACAGGTGTCTTTTATACAGGTAACGAGTTCAAACAGGTGCAGTTAATACAGGTAATGAGTGGTGAACAGGAGGGCTTCTTAAAGAAAAACTAACAGGTCTGTGAGAGCCGGAATTCTTACTGGTTGGTAGGTGATCAAATACTCATGTCATGCAATAAAATGCAATACAATGTGATTTTCTGGATTTTTGTTTTAGATTCCGTCTCTCACAGTTGAAGTGTACCTATGATAAAAATTACAGACCTCTACATGCTTTGTAAGTAGGAAAACCTGCAAAATCGGCAGTGTATCAAATACTTGTTCTCCCCACTGTACGACAAACCCCTCTTTTGTCTTAAGTAAAGTTCACAGAGGTGGATACTTCACCCCCTTAAGCTAACTCCTGTTCCCATAGCAACACATGGCGTGTCACCCTGGGCCAGTGAATATCCCCCATCAGCCATCAGTAATGGATTTGACCCCTGACCCCTAGCACTCTCCCACTCACCACAGATCTGACACACGTTCATGTGTGAAAACCCACGACATGTAGCCTGCAGCTTTCGGCAGCCCTCCCATCCCCACTACATTACACCCCATAGCCATCACGACCATTAAAGGGTTAACCATAGCTCTGCAATGACACATGCCAGCTAAGAGGACAAGCTTATCTCAAAGCTTAACACCATCACTATACTACAGGTATAGTAGGATAGCACCACTGTAGGTTAATCAAATATCAGGTGTAAGAAAGGTATGTAAATGTCTTTACTATGACCTCTATATTGTTGCTGTCATGGTATGGCAGTGAGGTGTGCTTCTACGATGGATCATTCAGTCACTTTCACACCCTCACTGGTAAAAGCACCAAACACTGTATGTCTTATTAATCAACTTGATGTTAGAAAGATATGAGATATGTCTCAACACAGACCAATGGGCCTATATCGAGGTTGAGACAGTGTTTCTCAGTTATATGAGTCACTCAGTCACTTACCACCACAACCGTACTCACTCTGTCCACTGTCAGGCTTTGAACAGGGTCTACCTGGGCACAGCCAATCCCGTGCTCCATTAGCCACACCTGCTCCATTATTAATGAGCGCTAATCAGGACCCTTAGCTCCCATGCTACGCTATGCTAGCCACCCTACCGCTAACACCGGCATCCTGACCTGACCCTGCCCGCTCCCAACAGTCTCAGCCCTTGTTCACGCTAGCTACGCTAACAATGTTAATTATGATAGTTTCCAGGAACTTGGCCTGTAAGGGCCTGACTATCTGGCTCCATTATTGTTGTAATTAGCTTTCCCCTCCATGGCGGCTCCAACCCTGGCTTGATATGCCCGACCTCCCTGTATCTCAGTCTGTGAGAGATGGAAACACACAAACACACACACACACACAACTGTTGAGTCAACACGGCTCCCCGAGGTTTCGGCTGTGTTTGTAGAGCAGCAACACAGATATTTATTCATTTGAAGCGCGGACACAGGAGGCTTTCTATCTCTCATCGCTGTCCCTCTGTATTCTGTTGATGTTTCTCTACCTGGGTTAGTTGCAGCGAAGGTAAATAAAGGTTGAAATATGAGAGAGACCCACAGCAGAATCACTTGGGTCCGGTGCAGTTTAATATGTATTTTTGTATTATCTTGTTGTCTGACTGGATTATACTCAAGTCTTTGACCCGAACTTCACCCTGCTAGAGTGTCGCAAGGAGCCAGTCAGAGTCCTGGAACCCAGATAAAGCAACGAGAATCCATATGTGAAGTCGAAATGTCCTCCTACATATATATTTTACATTTTAGTAATTTAGCAGATGCTCTTATCCAGAGCGACTTACAGTTGGTGCATTGTAGCTAAGTGAGAGAACCACATATCTCAGTCATAGTAAGTGCATTTGTCCTCAGCTGTCAGCAAAGTCAGTGCAGTAGTGAGACAGGTGCAGGTGTTAGTACAAGAAAGTCAATGGCGTTAGTTTTTTTTTTTCTCAGAGAGACGTTGTCCTCATGCAGATAGTAGCCTAGCTGTCAGACACTGTTAGCGGTCCCCACCATGTACCTTTTATATAACACCTTGGCCTTCGCCGTCAGAGTCCACCACCCTGCAGGACAGCTGTCCCTGTTCACCAATTAGCAGTAACTGTCCCCTCCTGTGAGTGAGGGGGACCTGGAGGTCTGGACGTCTGCATGGAGAACCAGAGAGGACCAGGGAGGCAGGGGTGAACTGGAAGGCAAGGGGAAGGACCAGGGGGTGGAGGTCCTATGAAGGACATTGCTCCCAGGGTGGCTGTCGTGTTGGGCAGGAGAGCGTGAAGGACTGGGATGGGTCTTTCTCCACAGAGGGTTGGTCATTCAGCCAGTTAGTTAGGGGAAGCTCACTGCTCTCTGTCTGTGTCTATTTCTCAGTCTGTCTCAATATGTACAGTGCATTGGGAAAAAGTATTCAGACGCCTTGACTTTTTCCACATTTTGTTACGTTATTCTAAATGTTATTTATTTGTCATTCCCTCTTCAGTCTCACACAACACCTCATAATGACAAAGCAAAAACAGGTTTTTAGAAATCTGTGCAAAAAATGTAAAAATACTGAAATATTACATTTACATAAGTATTCGGACCCTTTACTCAGTACTTTGTTTAAGCATCTTTTGGCAGCAATTATAGCCTCAAGTCTTCTTCTCTCTCCTTAGGTCAGTCAGTCAGTCAGTCAGTCAGTCAGTCAGTCAGTCAGTCAGTCAGTCAGTCAGTCAGTCAGTCAGTCAGTCAGTCTGTCTGTCTGTCTGTCTGTCAGTCAGTCAGTCAGTCTGTCTGTCTGTCTGTCTGTCTGTCTATCTGCCGTGTTTAAAGTACATTATGGCTCTTTGAGATTGTGTGTTTGTTTTAGGTGTGGAAGTGTACTGTGACATTTTGACCCCTAACATTTCTTGGAAGGTGTGTGTGTGTGTGTGTGTGTGTGTGTGTGTGTGTGTGTGTGTGTGTGTGTGTGTGTGTGTCTCTGTGTGTGTCTGTGTGTGTGTGTGTGTGTGTGTGTGTGTGTGTGTGTGTGTGTGTGTGTGTGTGGTGTGTGTGTGTGTGTGTGTGTGTGTGTGTGTGTGTGTGTGTGTGTATATTAGCTGATGAAGATGAACCATCTCCTCTCTCCTCCCCACATTGAGAAGGATAGACCTTGGCTTCATGAACATCCCCATAGTGCTAACCCTGCTAGCCTGCCTTCTCCTCTCTCCACTCCTCCTCTTATTGTATCTGATATAAGCCCCCTGTGACGCGCTCCGTAATGAGGCCTATATGGTGTTAGAGATGCTACTGCAGAGCTCTGCTCTGAGCTATCTTCCTCTACACACGCAAACACACACATAGCGTACGGGCAGCACACGCACACACGCCTCTGAGAAAGAGAACAGCAGCGTGCATATCGATCTAATATTGTTTCCTTGAACCCAACAGCTTCACTAGGCTGTGAAGTGCTCTCACAGAGGAGAGAGAGCATTCCTCCAGTGCACTGTAGTGTAATGTGCCTATCAGGGAAGGTGTGGGCATTTGTACCTACGTGTGTGTCGGAGTGTGTGTGTGTGTGTGTGTGTGTGTGTGTGTGTGTGTGTGTGTGTGTGTGTGTGTGTGTGTGTGTGTGTGTGTGTGTGTGTGTGTGTGTGTGTGTGAAAGAACGAAAGAGAGAGTGAGGGAGAGAGAGAAAGAAAGAGAGCATTACATTATCATTGACTCGTGTCATGTCCATTGTTTCTCTCCATAGAATAGAACTGTAGCAAGGAAATCTTATTTGGGTACTTTTTGTGTCACTTCAGTTATTACTATCTTTAAATCACTGCTGTTTTGTAATGGTAAATATCCATAAAATAATAAAGCCACCTGCTTAATAGAACCATAAAACACTACACCATATTAGTTTGTAAAAGTTAAAAACACATCTTAATGTGATAAATGTATTTTTGCTGTAGTTCAAGTATGTTAAAATCTGCCTTCAGCCACTTCCGTGTTCTACAGAACCCT
>CM042424.1:5820604-5825604 GCA_023634145.1 Thymallus thymallus | reverse complement strand
TTATTCAATTATACTTCACATCCAACCCACTTATGCTCTAAAGACACGCACTGTAAATTGAATAAAAGAATATGTGTATAAATGAATAATAAAAGCAATGCTTAGTATTTTTTTATATTAGTACAGGGGTTAAAGTTATTTTATATTTTTCTAAAATACCTTTTCACATTCTTTTCCCAAGGCCAAAAATACATGCTTTTACATACATTACCTTTGAGATTAATGGAGTTGTAGTCATTATTCTGCCCTATTGCTAATTAGACAACTCACCGCACCGCTAATGATATACAGTTGGAATAATGCTTGCCCACAAGGCACGATACCACATCACTGCTAGTGCACTCTTGATACAACCCACCTACGTATTACCTCCTTCCCACCACCCCAATCAGGCTCTGTCCATTACCAATGGAGTCACGGCCAACGCTCGGCTCTGTCATTGTTTTTGTACTCGCATAATGAGGCTGCTTATTCTCCGGGGAGTTGTCGTAAGTAGAGAAGTGTGTGTGTGTGTGTGTGTGTATGTGTGTTGTTACTACCTGGAGGGATCCTGTCCCTGGTTTTAAATGTTCTGAGAGAACAAAGTCTCGGCCCCTGACAGGTTGTTAAAGACAGTGCTGTGTTGAGGTCACTCCCTAGGTGACGTGCATTACGCACATTCACACTCACATACAGTAGAGTTTGGGCACGTCCCCACCAGGAGAAAATATATTTGAGGGTTAGGGTTACAATTAGGGTTAAAACTAGGATTAGGGTTAGGAATTAGTGTTAGGTTTAGTTTCAAAAACGCCAACATAAAACCAACCGAAGACATTACATCCACACCTGTCAGCTCATATTCTGACATCAAAATCAGCTGCTTAACAGGGCAGCAAGAAGTCAAACACTCTACCCCTGTCACACACACACACACACATAACCACGCAGTGTATCCGAGGTCTGAACACCAGAGATTAAATGTGTATACGTGTTTCTTTGACTTGACAGCTTAAAGCCAGTCTGAATGGGGCCCTGAGGGGTCTTTCTGTCTTAGAAGACACACTGTTAAAGTATCATCAGTGACTCATCACTAAACCATCTAAACCAAATCATCTGCAGGTCTATTCCCCTGGCCACCGCCCACTCTGTGTTAATGGCAAGGTGGAAGGAGACAGATGCATCGGTGCACCGCTGTCTTGATGGAACTGTGACATTGGGCCTGTCACGTCTTTTTTCACAACACGGCCCTAGCCGAGCCAAGCCACTGAGACCCCCTCTATCCCTGCAGCTATACACACCCACACACACCCACACACACCTTCGCCAGTCTGTCCTCTCTCTCCATCCTCTAGTAATGCAATCGCTCAGTCCTTGCAGGGTCTCAGGGAAAACCGGAGTGCCTGGCTGAAAAACTAAATGCGCATCTTTCCATTTTCTTTCCATTTCTGCTCCACAGATTGGTGGTTAAATAGTGTAGAAGAGAGTGATGGGAGGAGGGGATGTTATGGGCTCACAAGAAGCAGTAGGTAAACAGTGAGAAAAAGGTCAAAGGTTAAGGTTGGAACATTGGAGAGAGGGGCCAGAGAGTCGTTAACAGTTCTCTCACCTACTTTCTGTGGCACAGAGGTCAGCATTTTCTGGAAATGACCTCCTCTTGATTTCCCATTCTCTCCTTGCTCTATAATAGCCCAGTATAGGAATATTATTACTATACAGTTCAACCAGACATACTGTTCGACCATTACAGTTGAGCAGAACACAGTGTAGAGTAGTAATGGGACCTTGAAACCTCTGGAGGGTACTAACAGTAGCCTGCTGGTGGAGACGTTAGCTAGCAGTAATGACCAAGGAGGTCAAGTGTCCGGTGTGTTCAGTGTGCACTCGTGTTGTCAGCCATTCTCAATGAGTGTTGAGTCATTTGGTTGGGCCTTTTTTAGGAAGTGGCCGTCTGTTTTTTAATAATCTGTTTGTCTGATTTTGTCTGTACACGCACCCACCCACCCACGCACACACACACACACACATACACACACACACACACACACACACACACACACACACACACACACACACACACACACACACACACACACACACACACACACACACACACACACACACACACACACACACACACACACACACACACACACACACACACACACACACACACACACACACCACACACACACACGCACCCACACACACACACACACACACACACACACAGTGTGTGACATTATGTTAAACACAGCCTCTCTGTATCTGGGGCAAGACTCCACAGAAGAACTCTCAGGTGGCAGCTGAGTGCATGTGAAAGTTGCGATACAAGCACACATTCTGTACCGGATCTATTTACTGTACACCTGATGCAGAAACTACAGGCCCTGTTCAATCAAACTGTTTACCAGGTTTTTGGAGCAAGACCAAAATAACATTTAGACTCCATTACACAGTTTTTTTCTTTGTAGGTTTCTCTCGTTCCATTCCATTGGTGTAAAGCTGAACCATAGGTGAGTGTTATTACATACAGTCATATCCATTCATCATCCCTCCATATCCAACATCTCAGTCACATTGATATAAACTGGCACCATACTTGACTTGTATTGGACTACTTGTTATTACCACAGTACAACTCACACATTTCATAGAATCTATTTGAGCCCAACTTAAGTTTGTCCTAACCTTTTAGTGGAAGAAAAAGTTGTGATTTTATATATATTGTGATTTTATATATATATATATATATATAAAAAAAAGAAAAAAATCAATTTCACTAAAGTGGCCAGAATCCTTTGGGTTTGTTTGATGCTCTCTCTCATCAACATTGCATGGCGGTGAGTGATTGTTAAACATCACACTCTGTCTGCACTTCTTGTCTCCCATTCCTGTTAAGTAGTAATCAAGTCTACACCACTATGCTTCTGCTGCGGGCCTGGGTCATCATGGGAAATCCTAGTGCCATCCTTCACGACCGTCCCTCCTCCTCTTCCTCCAACCGTACGCTTTCAAAGAGTTGGAAGTTCAAGGTGTTCGGCTCAGGCTGGGGTATTGGCTCGGTAACCTAGGGAACCCAGGGACAGGGCTGGCCAATTATAAAATTATGAGAGAGGGGAGGAGATGTCTCTTTTTCCCCCATCGTCCCCAAGATCCCAGGAAGCCAGATAAGAAGATAAGAAGCCTTTAGCTTTGAACACCTCTCGCTCTCTCTCTCTCTCTCCCTCGCTACAAGATAACACAACCTTTCGCTTCCTTGGACTTCTGTCAGGGCAAAGTCTCTATGGCAGCTAGGAACAGGATTTATTCCTTTTTTCATCTACTTCCTGTGTTCCTCATAGCTCTTTGAGAAGGGAACGGGTGTTGTCACATGTTCCAAGCTGGTGTCTCTCTACTTAACGTTGGCAACGTTGGCAACATGACAGCCAAGAAGAAACAGCCCGAGAGCCACAATTGACATATTCCCCATCCTTTTCGAGCATGTCATCTTCCTTTTTCTGGACACCTGATTGATTCTGACAGCCTATATTGGGTATTTCATATGAAAGAGAATTTTGCCATAAAAAGTTAATGAGTTGGAATTTCTCTCAGTGCTTTTTATTACCAGGCCGCCAGTTTTGAACAATTTTTCAAAGTAACACACCCCAAATTCCACTGTTTGCAATGAATTAATAATACACTCTTGTCACTGAAGTATCATGCGTTCTTTAATCAGGGCGGGTTGAAACAGAAAGCTTCTTGAAAGGTATTTTTTTTTGTCATGATTAGAACAATTAACTCAGCTAGCGCCGGGGTTTTATGCGAAGCGTTGGAGCGAGGGTTGGAGTCATGCATATATGTGCGACCCCCCGGTATCCTGTCTTGTAGTTTTGTATCAATGATACAATTACAGCGTCTTGAATGCATCACATCAGTATAAGCATCAGTCGTCCGCTGCGCCAGAGAAGACCCCGGCCAAAGTCTTTGTGAACTACAAGAACAAAAAGAACAGAGACAGTTCTAAGTCTTTGTTCCATTATGTTCTGAGAGAGCAAGCCTGCCAAGTTCTAGAATCTAAAATAAACATCTGCAAGTTTAGTTGAGTGCCCCCGTCCATACAACTTGCAGCAAGCAGCTTTTGGATTCTGTCTGTCTGTCTTGTCGTTGGCGTAAATTTGCGTCACAGTTTGTCGTGTTTCTTCTCTTTGTGTTGTGTGGTAAAGGAGCTGACACCCGTCTCATGTCTCCTCTCTGATTCACACCTGAGTCCCACTCAACTACAAGGCAGAGAAAAGAGAAGGAGCGGTCGATGTATTTCATCGTCTTCGATAAGGGGTGGGGAAAACAACAGCCCACGTGCCGGATAGAAAGTGTAGAAATTATAATAGACCGATATATTTTCAAATAACTGCCCTTTTTCTGGTCTGCAAATGGATTTTGACAAACAAATCGCTCACCAAAAAGTATGTTCGGCCCTCCGTTGAATTTCAAAAATCCCTATGTGGGCCTCGAGACAAAACGTTTGCCGACCCCCGTCTTAGATTACAGTGTACCTCAACTCTTCCTTTACATTTAATGGACAGCACCACTTCTACCATTTGTTCACATCACAGAACTAATGGCAGCAAGATACTAAAGACGTAAGAATAAAACAACAAATCAAGCAGGAAACAATTCAGCAATATGGGGAAGGTGGACACAAACACATTGAGTTTTTCCTCCAAAAATTGCTGGAGCAGCATAGCAGCCAATTACATCATTTTGTCCAAATGGAACCTTTGCTGTACAGGAATGAGAGTTTCTAATGCTGTTTCCATTCTGTGGCACGCTGTTCTCACTCACTCTGTACAGGCAGTTCTCATTGGAGAGAGCTATGAGAAGCTGTAGGAATAGCAGTGATATCAGCAGTTAGGGCTCAACTAGGAGCTAGGAGCTAACACCAGTGGTTTAAAGTACATAAGTAAAAATGTGTTTAAAGTAAGTAGTTTTTTTGGGTATCTGTACTTTACTATACTATTTATATATGTTTTACAACTTTTACT